>JBBBDQ010000792.1:3005000-3302500 GCA_037127315.1 Ascarosepion bandense | reverse complement strand
CATTCAGACGGGTATCTTTGTTGTATTTATCATGACGCTCTAGCTTCTGCACTACCGCGCCTTCATCAGAAGTATGTCACATTTGGCAAACTTCTGTAGGGTGATTTTATAAGGGTAGCTTATACAAGACCGGTACAAGACCGAAAAAATGGGACGCCCAGTGAAGATTGAACTCACTACTCAACTGTAATGATTCTAGCGAGACAAGCTTACTAACCCTTACACCACCTTCGAGGCAACCTTCCGCAAGAAGCATGTTGGATAAACTTTAGACAGTCTGGCCAGAGGAAGGAGGGGGAGTACAATTGCTAGAATTTTATGATAAAAACAACAACGGAAAAGATATTCATTTGAATGAATCGACCTATTATTTTTGTTTTAATTTTCAACATTTTATGTTAATCTCTTTTATTTATTCTTAAATTAATTTAAAAAATATAGCCAAGTTGCGTTCTAGATAAGAGCCAATCATAGACTGGGCAGAAGGACTAGCGCCAAACCATCCGTCGAGATGCTGAGAGAGGCAGTAAGATTCAGAAATGGACAGAGGTGGGTCATTGGAACAGTCGAATTCTCGCTAACCGAAACAAAAATCTGTTCCGTTAGTCTGACGGGATGAAGACAAGTCACAGTAAAGATGCTTCCACGCAAACAGCGCAATGTAAATCAATAAATTAAAAAATATACTCTTTCTATATGCCGTGTCTCTTCAGGAGGTTGGTGATGATGGCTCTCTACAATTTCCCCTGCTTTGTAGCTCTTAATAATTTTTGTCTTTTTTGTTATTTCTCCTAAACATTCATCCATTTACTCAAGCCCGTTTTTCTATGTGCCGTCTCCCCTCAGGGCGTTGTCAATCATGGCTCTCCACAATTTCCTACCTTTTGTAGCGCTTATTAATTTTTGTCTTTTTCTTATCTCTCTTAAACCTTATCCCACCATCCATTTACTCAAGCTCGTTCTTTTTCTATGTGTTTTTCTATGCGTCGTGTCTATTCTGGTCGTTGGCAATTATGGCTCTCCACAATTTTCTCTCTATTAAATTTTGTATTTTTGTTATTTCGCCTAAACTTTGTTCCATTATCTATTTTCTCAGCTTGTCTTAATAGGTTATACATTGTTTTCCTTTGTCCCTCATGCCTTCAATCAGTCCTGTGAGTATTAGGTTTTCCAAACCCACTTTCCTCGATATTAAATTTCAGCTGTTTCTTTCTGATGATAAGTATAAGTTTTCTTTTTGATTTCATTTTTTCAAAAACTTCATCTTTGCTCATGTTTCGTCGATGGTATCCTCATCATCCTTCTGTAGAACCACATTTATGTTACTTCATATCTATTCTTCATCTTTGTGGAGACTGTCCAGAATTCATTGCCACATGGGAGGACTAATAACTGATAACAGTTCAGTACGCTTTTCTTTGCTTCTAACGAAATTTTCCTGTTTCTTAATATTTGGCTTAGCATTTGGAAGGCATCTTTCGCTATTCCAATTCTACCCTTAAGAGACTTCTAAGATATCTATATTGATGCATTTGTTTAATTTTAGTGCGTCCAGTTTGTAATTTGTAGGTTAGGCTGTTCCATTTGCTGACATCCATGCATTCTGTCGTCTTGAAATTGACAGTTAGTCCTTTCTTCTAGTTTTCCTTCATTCACTATTTTCTGTAGTGGTCCTTGTAGCTACTTTTCTGCACCTTCTATTGAGATATATTTTATAAAAAGAACGTTTGATAGTTTTCCAGAATAGCAACCAAATGCTCTTCATCCTGGAAAAGTATTTGACTGTTGGCTGATGAGATGTTAACTGATGTTGCTTCAAGTCTCTTCTCAGTACTCTTTTCTTTGCTTCTAACGAAATTTTCCTGTTTCCTAATATTTGGTTTAGCATTTGGAAGGCATCTTTCACTGTTACAATTCCATCCTGATATTTTTATTGCGCTTTTCGTCTTTTTTAAGAGACTTCCAAGATATCTATATTGGTGCATTTGTTTATCGACCTTAGACCTGACATCTCGGCTTCAGTCACTTTCTCACAGCCGTAACGTTGCTTCATGGTTCCTCTGCCATAAGTATTTTCATGGTAATTATTCTGGTGAGCTTCCCTCTTTGGTAATCTAAACTCTATTAATTTGAGCAAACTACTGTAGTGTAGTGGAAATTTCTAAGGTAGATTTTCTTCTCTGGGATTTTTTCGCTTGAGGAACTCTCATTCAAATTCCTGCTTTCCAGTCAATCTTTATCGTCTGTCTTCTTAATTCATCTTCTTTTATTGTTCTCTCTCCTTAATAATATTTTTTATTTTTCTCATTCTTTCACACTCAGTAACCATTAAATCCAATGTCAATCGTTATCTTCTGTCTTCTTAATTCCTCTTTTTGTATTGTTCTCTCTCCTTAATATTTTTTCTCATTCTTTCACACTCAGTAACCGTTAAATGCAATGTCAATCGTTATCTTCTGTCTTCTTAATTCCTCTTTTTTTTATTGTTCTCTCCTCCTTAATAATGTTTTTTCTCATTCTTTCACACTCAGTAACCATTAAATCCAATGTCAATCGTTATCTTCTGTCTTCTTAATTCCTCTTTTTTTTTATTGTTCTCTCCTCCTTAATAATGTTTTTTCTCATTCTTTCACACTCAGTAACCGTTAAATGCAATGTCAATCGTTATCTTCTGTCTTCTTAATTCCTCTTTTTGTATTGTTCTCTCCTCCTTAATGATGTTTTTCTCATTCTTTCACACTCAGTAACCATTAAATCCAATGTCAATCGTTATCTTCTGTCTTCTTAATTCCTCTTTTTTTATTGTTCTCTCCTCCTTAATAATGTTTTTTCTCATTCTTTCACACTCAGTAACCGTTAAATGCAATGTCAATCGTTATCTTCTGTTTTCTTAATTCCTCTTTTTTATTGTTCTCTTTTGAATAATGTTTTTCTTTTATTAATATTCTTTCACATTCAGTACCCCTAGTGTCTTACTGGCTTTATTGCTTGAAATGATTTTTAAAAAATTATTAATCCTTAGAAAGATAAGTTAACGAGATCGTTCTTCTATATTCCCGCTTACATTTACATTATGAAACATTCTTTTTAGAATCTTTTAAACTGCCAGTTCCTCTCGTTTTATTGTTTTTAAACACTAACCCAATTGAAAAAAACATTTATATTTCTCAAAATATTAAAGAAATAATAAATAGATAAATATAATAACATTTCTTCAAAAAATCATCAAATTATAATAATTATAAAGTACGTATTATTTAGAACCTTGTTTAGGTTCTATCATTGTATGGATGCTTTTCATTTGGCATGGTGTATGTCTGTGGTTCTCAAGCGAGAAGATCATTTAGCCTTACTGGTGCTCCACAAAAAAAATAGTAAATTGGAGGTCCACGGTAATACTTTAATGATCCATAGAGCAATTTCACTTCAGAACAGTTGTTACAATTGAGAATTGAATTGGTATTTCTACAGTAATCTACGCCATTTCTACAGTAATCTACGCCATATTGAAATGCTAAAAATAGCAAAAAGCAACAATAAAGCGAGAAGAAAACGAGATCAAGCGATCTAAGTTAGCGTCCCTTTTACTCTATCGGAAGTTTTGATTGTAAAATTTGAAGAGGATATATAATCAGTCAGCTTAAGGCCGCCATACGTGATACACGATTTGGCGATCATGTCTTGAAATACCTTTCCCAGGAGTATTTGCGTGAAAATGAATGCAAATGGAATTCAAAATCGGTACCCCGTTTTCTCGTTCCAAGCCGATATCTTCTGCGCCACAATGCACATCCAGGATATATATATAAATTACATAAAGATTATAATTTATCATATAAATTAATTTAATATATTAATAATAATAAATAACATGGATTTTAAATATTAATAAAAATAAAATATTAACATGAATTAATATAAATAGTTAAGTAAAATATTAATAACAGAAGTAATGTAATATATAAATTATACAAGTATTAATTATAATGGAATGAATAACTTTTTAGTCGTGTGTCTCACTTGCTATTAAATACTCCTAATAGATTCGACATTATGAAGAGGGGTGATCTTCGACTAGCATTAATATAAAAAAATTCTCAGAGCCACAGGGATCTCATTAAATAAATCTGCACTTTTTAAATTTCTTTTTAATTACTCTCATATTATAAAATGATTAATTATAAGTTGTTTTATTAATGTTCATAAATGTTCCATAGAATTTACTTGTTAAATACAAGTTTGTTTTCATTAAATTAGTTTTACTTCAAAATAAATAATGTAAATTTCTGTTTCTAGAATACAATTCCTAATAACAATCAACCTTTTACTTTATCAACAATCAATGGCAAGACCATTACCCTTTTTTGATCAACAAGAAAGGGTTGTGTAAGTCATGAACTTTAAATTCTGAAGCTTTGTGAGTTTATGAGGACAATGTAGACATGGAGTAGAAGCTGAAAAACGGGAATGGTTTCATAAATAAAACGAATAAAATTATTTCGAACAGCAGGCACGGTGAGACATTCCCTTTGAAAAACCTGGAAAAAAAAAGCAAAAAACAAATAAAATAAAATAAAACGATAGAGCTTAGGAGAGTCCAAAATAAACAACCGGCCATTTTCAAAAAGCGGCATGGCTGAAACGGTCTATAAATTAGTAAGTAAATAAAAAAAGGATTATATATATATATGTGTGTGTGTGTGTGTGTGTGTGTGTGTGTGTGTGTGTGTGTGTGTGTGTGTGTGTTATACATCTATACCAACTAAAATGTACTAAATTTAGCTTAATACAAGAACAAGACTGGGAATGATGAGAAGAAAATTGTGTTACGCTGCACTTGCAAATTAGGGAGAGCATATCTGCCTTAGAAATCAGCATTCAAAACCCTGATTTCTTTTTGACAAAAGCCCCAGTCTGGCACTAATGAGAAAAAAAAAAAGAAAAGAAAAAGCAATCTTGTTATAATTGTGACTGTCCTTCTATTCGTTAGTTGGCACGACCGATACGCCCTGCCAATATCTCGAAAAAAATAATGAACTATTCAGTCTTAATCGAGTGGAAGGCGTAAAAAAGACAGTACTTGGTTTGAATTAGAATTAAAGAAAGTAAGAAAAAAAGAAAGAAGGAAAGAAGTAGAAGAAAAAGAATCAGGTACTACACTTTGATCTTAGCCAAAAGGCTGATAACTATGTAAACCTGCAATTTTCTCAGACGCAAAGTAACGAACGATTAAGGCAATCGGCAAAAATTCAGTTACCATAAATGAAAAACAACATCTACTGAATTTGTTTTTGATTTTTAAAAGAAATGTTCGTTAAGACAGGAAGTTGGCCAGTAAGAATTAAAATGATTTCGATGAAGCGGTATCTACATCGGTAACTAAATACAAATGATATTTTATATATAGCATTTTTAGTTTAGCGACTGATTATATATATATATATATATATATATATATATATATATATATATATATATATATATAATCTACATACAAGCCTGTTCCACTGTATCACAGCTCATCAGTCCAGCTAGATTAACCGTTTACGTATGCGTATGTGTGTGTGTGTGTGTGTGTGTGTGTGTGTGCGCGCGCGCGCGTGTGCTCACACTCGCCATAAACACCCAGAATCCGGGACGCCATCTGGGATCAAGCTTCTGATTTCCAAGCAGACGATTTCAAATGCTTCCTCTGCAGCAAATACAATTCAGACTTCATGGCGTACATAAGACACAACCATAATACCTGATGTTTGATGTACCTAGAAAGAGGGACGATTCCTGCCGAAGAGAACATTTTCTTTCTGTTTCAAATGCGCAGGCCGACAAACGTAAAGCATAGTGCTTAAATTAGAAACGGGAGAATACGAGTGTCGGCTATTATACGGGAATCGGACCCTCATATGCCGAAATCGACGGGAGAGCACACACACACACACACACATATATATATATATATATATATATATATATATATCAGTCAGTTAAGTGCCATATGGAAAGAAGATTATCCCGCCAGGTTGCCATTGCTTTTTGCGGTAGACTGGTTGCCAGCTGGTTGTCTACCCAATCTGTCCTGTTATAACTGGAGGGAAGAGACGGATTAATACCTTTCCCAAGGGTATTTGTGCGTAATTAATTGCGTAGAATTCAACTGGTGTTCGAACTCGGCTCCCCCATTTCTCGTTCAGAGTCGTTATCCACTGCACCACAACTCGCATCCACATATATATATATATATATATATATATATATATATATATATATATATATATATAAAGAAAGAGAGGCAGATGGACAGTTAGACAAAAGAAAGACAAAAAAGATAGGCTGCGTTGGTTGGATATCGCGATGCAACGGGCAAAATATGGAAAGACGGAGTGGCATGCAAAAATCGCAATGACATTAAAATTCCTCAAGGAGAGATAGAACAACAGAAAGATAAAAGAAAGGATACAGTAGAAAATATCTGTGATTT
Organism: Ascarosepion bandense; assembly: GCA_037127315.1. NCBI lineage: Eukaryota > Metazoa > Mollusca > Cephalopoda > Sepiida > Sepiidae > Ascarosepion > Ascarosepion bandense. The sequence goes on along the minus strand of JBBBDQ010000792.1, from coordinate 3,296,022 downwards.
CCTTATACTTTATTCCTTTATTGAAGACGCGAAGAATAAGGTCCCACGTATTTCTGGTCTTTGCGTGTACAAATAGGAACTTCTAGTTACGATATCCAAGTTGATTGGTCTAACTTCTCGCAAACCCGATATTTAATTGGTCCCTGCGTCATTCAGAGCGGCACCTCGGCTGTCGGCTTACCGAAGAGCTGCATAGCAAACAGCCTTGTCATTGAGTGCACAGAGCTAGTTAATGTTCAGCAGAAAGTCAATATACTCATCGTCTCCATTTTACATATATGGCTGACAGCTGCTGTTGATCTTAGCCGAACCCTTTTCGACAGTCAGTCAGTCGGCAAAGCCAGTTTTTGAAAACCGACACTATTGTGTTAACTAATCTGTTCGAAGACAGAAGACTTCTAACGGCAAACTATCCGGGTGCAGACGACTCGCTAAAACAGTGACCCATTTTCTTTAGTCTAGATTTTAACCTGTATTTACTCTGGTATGGCCACACGTTGATTAACATATCAATTCTTACAAGCCAAATCCCTGTCTTACGAACATTTCTCTTAATGATAATTTTAAAGGAATTTAATTTATGGTAACTAAATTTTTGGCGATTTCGTTACCTGCATCTAAAGAATAACGGTTTTATTTCAATCGCCATCGCTTCTCGGACATTTGGCTGCGAGACATATGACTGCTTTGACAAACTATGTCTGAACCAGTTTGAACCAGCTAAGACTAGCTTTATACCAAGTCATCACGTATGTTGGGGCTGGCTACAAATAGCCCGAGAGTATGCACTTGGGTTCCCCACATAAAAAACCGACCTTGTGTCACATCTCACCCCAGTTAAGGGGCGGAGGCTAGGTAAATATCGTTTCTCGTTCTTTTGGCTAAGATCAAAGTGTAGTATCTGATTTTTCTCACTTCAATCTTCTCTTCTTTATTTCTTTCTTTTCATTTTCTCCTCGTTCCTCGGCCTTTTTTTTTTCTGGGTTTATTTCAAATGATATTAATACCAAGATTGTTTCTAATTATATTTAAGACCAAGCAGTACTTTTTCTTCGAGAGTGGGGCTGGTCTTATTTTTCGGCGCCTTAGAAGTCCTCAAAAGTGGAAGTGCTGAGGGGTTTGGGCAATTTTTCCACGCTATTGGCGTTTAAAACCCTCTTTAAATCTCGACTTTGTGTCACATTCGGTCGCGACGTGAGCATGCTGAATAATAATCGTTTCTCAGCTTTTTGGCTAAGATCAAAGTGTAGTATTTGTTTTTAGCAACATAATCTGATTATCTTTTCTCTCCTTTCTTTCTTTCATTTTCTCATTGAAACCAAGTCGTGTCATTTCCCCTATTTCCATACAATCAAAACTGAATAGCCTATTATTTATCAGATATTGGCAGAGGGTAACGTTCGTACTAACTAACGAAGGAATGGGGGACAATCACAATTATAAGACTGTTTTTTTTTCTTTTCTCTCTCTCTCTCATTGGTACCAGACTAGAGCCTAGCTAAAAAAATAAACCAGGGTTTTTCAAGGCAGACATGCTCTCACTAATTTGCAAACTGACGCAACACAATAGTTTTACCACCATTTCCAGTCTTGTACTAAGTTAAATGTAGTACATTTCTGTATTTTTTAGTACGTAGGTGATCATGACTCTTCACAAATTCCTTGTCTTTATTAATATATTTAAATTGCTACCACTTAGGAAAGATATTCGAGTGGTTTTCTCTCACCATTTTTCACTATTTGAAATCCAGAATGTTCATATAATATTTATGAGTTCAATCCTCACTGGATGCCCTATATTTTCAGCCTTGTGCCACATCTAACATACGCTTAGAAAATCACCATTATAAATTATAAAGCAAATAGTTTCAGGCCACACTCTGGGCTAAATAATTAGTAGGTTTCATGGTTTAATTAAATTATATTTTGTTGTTGTTTTTATCATTTCACCCCAAGCATGGTGAGACCACTACTAGTGCGCAAAGGGTTACAGTGAGCAAAAGAACTGTGTACAGTGGGTATTGAAGGAACGATAAAAGATGAACGAAATTCAAGGAGATAGAAAATGACAACTGGCTTTGCATTCAAATTTTTCTGAGATTGTAGCTATAAGGGATGCAAATAAATGAAAGGTAATTCCACAGGCGGGAAATGCGAGAAAAGAAACTGTTGAAGTAAAAGTGACGGTTGCATTTAAATTTTATAACAGTAAAAAATAACAGTATGTGTGTGTGGCGTCTATTTCAGATACGATTATCCACTAATAATGTTTGAAGTAATAGACAAGTCAGATTAAAAATAAATCCCTTGATCCTTTAAAATTCCTTTGTTTTATATAGATTTGCGAACAAATTAAGCTATTACACTTCCTGTAGCCTATGTAGGTAGCCACCTCCACAGATTCACTAAAAAATAAGCATACCATGATGACAAAATGTCCCAAACTAAATAAAGGCAGTTTTATCAAAATCTTTTTTTATTATCAATAGGAAAAACGAAATGTTAAAAATGCATTTCTGCGTTTTTTTTTAAATTAAAGAAAATAATATTTTTTTCTAATCAGATTAACTAATTAAACTTTGAATCATTTAATATTCCTCAAATAATGCTTCAGAAACGTTTATTTTATTTTTAAGAGATTTATTAATAATAATAAATGTGCTGACATTTTTTTAATTACGCTGTGCTGACAGATGGCTAAAATCAGCTAATCTTTTAGCAATTTCAAGACACTAACTCTTTCCAAACAAATATTTTTCGTTTCCTTTATGTGCCGTGTAATTTCAGGGCGTAGGTAATCATGAATCTCCACTTACAACTAGGTACTTAATACTTTTCCTCTTGGTATCTCTTCCAAACCCTGCTTCGCTATCCACTTGCTCAAACCCATCAAGTATGTCTCGTGATAGGTTTTCATGTCTCTCTTTCCCTCTATCCGCCCCGTGAGTATCAGATTCTCCAAGCCCTCCTTCTTCATTACGTGTTCCAGAAATCTTCGCTGTCTGTTCCTGATGCCAAGTATAATTTGCTTTAAATTTGCATTTTCTCCAAAACCTCGTCGTTGCTTACATGTTCGGTTCATGGTATCCTCAGCATCCTTCTGCAGAATCAGATTTCTGTTTCTTCGAGTCTCTCTTTCATCTTTGAGTAGCAGCAATGTTAAAATCAGCGAAGTTTATTAATTTCAAAACGAAAACTCCTTCCTATCAATTTAAATTAGTTTTGAGATATATCAAAGTATTTTGCTTATTGAAAATATTAAATTTAATCGATGATCTTGAAATTAAAGCTAAAATAGAAGCTTCAAGAAAGATTTTTAATTTTTCAAAATTTATTTTAAAACTTTTCTTGGGAGGCACCTATATAAAGGGAACCTTAAATTTAAAAGAGTAGTACAGCACAAGTACATTTATGAAGTAGGTAAATATTTTACTTGTCTCAAGATAATAAACAAACCCAGAAAAATATGAGGTAAATGATTTTAACGAGGTATCTCAGTAGATTTCATGGCCTTAATGTAATGTTATCTGGAATGTAACTAAATAAATAGCAAATTCTGTCTATCTGTCCATCTGTCTGTCCATCTGTCTGTCCGTCTTATAACACTTGCTCAACATAGACATATACTTTTTTCGATTTAGGATGATGAAAATTTGCAATTCATCTGGTTCTTGACCATCCAACATTGGGGTTTGCGTCCGCATGAGGAAAGGACAGTTAAAAATTTAAATTTGAAAATAAACTGAAATAATAGTGATTTTTAAATATTTTTCATTTATATTGTGTTTAAAGTAACTTTATGAATTAAAAGAAATGTTTTTAATTCAGTTTAAAATATCTCCAAAGCTTTGTAAATTGAATAAATCAATTCTATTTCTTCAAAATGTCAAGGAATCAGAGTTAAAGTGAGAGGTTTTGTGACGTGAGATTTTGAAGTTCAGCAGAGTTTGTGATTTGAGGAACTCACTTTACGGTCTGAATTGGAATTTCGCCCAAATTAGTGTTTGGGCCAGAATTGGACATAGCCCGAATCAGAGTTAAAGTGAGAGGTTTCGTGACGTGAGGCTTGAAGTTTGTGATTTGAAGAACTCAATTTTAGGCCTGAATTGGAATTTCGGCCCAAATTAGTCTTTTGGCCGGAATTAGACTTATAGCCCTAATCAAAGTTGAAGTGAGTTTTTGAAGTTGCATGGAGTGAATTGATGAATTCAAAGTTATTTCTTCAAAATTATCATTATTGTTTTCTAAGTTGGAGACATAGTCAGACCTCCACAGGAAAAAGCTTAAAAGTTTTCACGGAGTACGGCTTTCGATCTAGTGATAAATAATTAAAAACGCAATTTCTCCAACATGCAAACATTAACGTTAGCAGATTTTCAAATACCGATTTTGCCAGAAAACTTGAAAGTATGTAACGACAGGTCACCGAAAACGGGAGTCTAGTAGCATTTGCTAATTTTGTAAATAGTTTAATCTGGCGCTGTTCGTTAAAAACACTTATTTTTAGCGACGCTCCTCTACCCGAGACCTGCTTATGGTTTGATGATTCCCGTATTGTGGGGGAGAATCTGATAATGGGTGAGGCACTTCCAGAGTCGGTTTTTATCTATAGCAATACCACTTTTGGCAAATCAAAGCAACATGAACGAATGTTGGAAGAGAAACCAGATTTCTATATCATGATTCTAATATAAAGATATAAGATATAACTAAAAATAGATACAAAATAACAAAAGAAACTAAACACGCTTTGAAGCTTTTGAAAAGATAAGCACAAATCCTTATTTTTAAGGAAAGATGACAAAATAAAATGGAATGATAAAAGCAATGGTAATATTAGCCGTTCCCTTCCATTTGTCATTGTTTGATTGAAAAGCAAGTGTTAATCGTGGCGCTTGTTTTTGTCTCGTCGGATGGCGTGCAATTCAGTTGTGTCTCTGTGTTCGGACAATAAGCAAATCAACTGTGTGTCTGTATTCGGACAGAGCGCAAATCAGTTGTGTCTTTGTGTTCGGACAAAGTGCAACTAAAATATATCGAGAATGCCCGGTTCCGGAGAAACATCTGTCCGCGACAGTACCTTCCTCATTACACTAATGAGTTTTTTTTTTTGTTTTTTAATCATATCACCCCAAGCAAGGCGGTAACGCCACTGATGTGCAGGGGGCTACATAAGAGTGAGAAGATTAGAAAAGAGAAAAACCGGAAACCACATCCTAAACAGGAAACAAGGGATGAGCCTCTTCACCTGTTCAATAGACGTGGGTGGAGTGTGAACCGGGCGATAGTTTAGTCGATCTACTCCAATTGAAAAAGATAAAAAAGGGAAGAGTGAAAAGATTGGAAGAGAGAAAGCCGGAAACCACATCCTAAACAGGAAACAAGGGATAAGCCTCTTCACCTGTTCAATAGACGTGGGTGGAGTGTGAACCGGGCGATAGTTTAGTCTATGGAGGGATCGGTAGTAATGCCGATGCTCGCGGAAACGATGACTGCTGAGGCTGAGCTGTTTTCGGACACGCGCTCGGGATCCCCACATTGAACTGACCTTGTGTCACATTCTGCCATCGTGAGAACGGGGACACAAGTAAATACAATCTCCCTTCAAGTGGACAAACTACATTTCATATTTCAGTTCAGTTTCTTTCATCTGACAGAACACAACAACTGAATGATATATGACTTGTCCCTGGAATCCCAACTACGCAGCAGCACCTCCTTCATTCCACCAAGGAAGGAAGGTTAGTGAAATATCGCCTTTGGTATCACTCAATAAATCCTGGGCCTAACTAATAAAACTCGACTTTATTCATCAGAATAGTCTCCTTCTAAAGTGACACACGGATTCCAACTCTAAAAAATTGATACCTTTTTTGTAGTACGATTTGTCTTTGGCCTCAAAATATGCTTCAGTTTCCGATATCACTTTTTCATTGAAGACAAATCTCTTTCCCCGAAGCATTCTTTTGAGGTCTGAAAACAGCCTGTAGCCGCTGGGGGTCAGATCTAGAGAATAAGGTGGATGCGGAAGCAATTCGAAGTGCAATTCATGTAGATTTGCTATCCTTGCGATCGACTTGTGACATGGTGTATTGTCTTCGTGAAAGATCGATTTTTTTCTTCTTCGTTTGTGGCCGATTTTGGCGATTTGTTCCTTTAAACGCACCAATAATGCTATATAATATTCGCTATTGATAGTTCTTTCTTTCTCAAGGTAATCGATGAACAAAATTTCTTGTGCATCCAAAAATTACGTAGCTGATGTTTGCGTATTTGGTCTCTTTGGACGGGTTTCACCCGCTGCTGTCCACTCAGCTGACTGCCAATTTAACTCCAGAGTGAAGTGGTGGATCTATGTTTCATCCATTGTCACATATTAACGCAAAAACCCCTACTTGTAGCATTGAAACAGTTGCAAACAACGGCTCTGAATCGTCGACGCGTTGTTGTTTTTGATCGACTGTAAGCAAAAGCGGCACCCACTTTGAACACAGCTTTGTCATTGACAAATGTTCATACAAAATGGTGAATACACTGCCTTCTGATATGATCAACTACTCTGCTATCTTAGGCAACTTCAGTTTACGTTCGGTCAAAACGAGTTTATGGATTTTTTTTTGGGGGGGGGGGGTCCGTGACAGCTGCAGATTTTGGGCGTCCTAAGTATTGTTTCTGACGGAACAGAGTTTGGATAACACTTATCAAGCCATTGCTTTGCTTGAACAGTATTTTCTCATCAGAAAGCTATGCTTTATCAACACACGGAATTCAGATTTTTCCATTTTTTTTTTTTAATTTACAGCGCTAGCTTCACTTAAATAACTGTATTTTGTAAACTAACAATCCGATTGGGCCCAAATTTCGTCACGTGCCACTTAAAGGTTAATACTTCATAAAAATCGTATGAATTCTTTTTATTCGTGTCGCCATCTATATGTCAGGCCGGGACTTATTGAGTGAAGTATTAGATGTGTCTGGCTGAAACTACAATACTACGAACCTTATTACCTGTCTTTCTGAATGTCTTCATTGACAAAGCTTCGGTTTGATTATATCGAAATGAACTCTGTAAAACGAAAACTACCCTGCTCTCCAATCGAACAGTACAGGCTGTGCCGATTTGGACAAGAGGAAGCAAACTAAGAGAGTGGCTATATTACTGAGATGAGGTAGTATTTACATTATTTACATTGTTCGGACTGTTGTCCTCATCTTTACTGCCATGTTTACGATGTTTCGGCCGTTCTACGTTCTGGCTTTTTCAGGTGCTAGGAATTCTGAAAAGAACCATTTATTTCAATCACTGGGGTATATCATTCTCATTCCATGTGCGATACTACTTCCGATTGCCATGTAATTACCTCCCTTTAATTAAACTCTAAGTTATTTGTTCACTAAATTGCCATTTTTTATTTTCTTGATTACCATCCATTTCTTATCTTTTCTTCGATATACCCTGTACCTTGTTTTTTTTCTCTCACTATAACCCCCTGCGCACCAGTGACGGTCCTGCCCTACTTTGGGGTGAAATGATTATAAAAAGAATAGCATAAACTGACAGTTGCTAATAGTAATGGTAATATTAGCCGTATCTCTATAAGAAAACAATTGGTATTCATTGGGCGAGCAGACAGTATTGCTTTTGGTTAAAATTTATAAAATCTTCCTTTTAAATTTCTTTTAAGAAAACAGGCTTCTCAAATCCATTAGCTATTATCGCTTTCTAGTACCGATGGAGATTTTTTTCTAACCTTTTTTTGAAGTGATGTGGAATGTCAACATATTGATTATGTCATTATTTTCTCTTCTAGTTACATGTGCTATTCATTTTAGTTGTTGCTGCTACTGAAAGTCCTTAAGCAATGTGGTTTCTCTAATTTGCTATAGTTCTTTGTTTCTGATTATGTAACGCCAGTTCACAATGTTCTATGAATGGTGATCTTTGTTAAATCTCTCAAGTTTTACTTGCTCAAAGCCTTTTTCCACAATTGATTTAGAAAGCTGATAGTTTAAATATTTTTGACAGGGTTTGGCACCACGCATGGCATTTAATTAAAGCCTTGAGGCTATTTAAGAACATGACGCAAGTTTTAATGTTGATATTTTAGTTTCGCAGTAATTTACGGTGTTGGGTGAAACTACCTCTGACACAGTCTATTCTATGATGAATTTCTCTTTTTGTCCTCTACTAAATTTGTTATAACTGATCCATACGCCTATGTATCTGAAGCGTTTACCATTTACTAATTCCACATCTTGAATTTTTATCATTAATTCAGTATACATAAATCGAACTCTAGCGACATCGCCCAACTGTTAAAGACCGCGATCCTCCGCCAAGGCAGTATCGTTATCATCTTAACGCTTAATAACTGCAATGAGCTTTACTGTTCTCGAGAGTGAAAATCAAAAAAAAAAAAAATGAAAAATGTAAAGGGAGATTAAAAATTAGGCTTCAAAAATTGTGGAAGAGTTCGTTTTTATTTTTTAATATCCCAAAGTTGTATTTTATCTCATTTTTTTATGTATTGTATCTTTTTTTTTTTTTCTTTTGGATAATAAATACCAAATTTATATTGTAAATAATAATATTTTTGTGGACAAAAATAGTGTGTTCAGAGAATGTAATAACGTAAAGCTATCTAGAAGAGGTAATTCAGTATTTGGCATGTAAAACGTACGAAAAATATTAGTAAAAAAAAAAAAAGAAAAAAACAGAAAAATAACCCAAAAGTTTATCCCATATCGGATCGAACCCAAAATCTAATCAGTTCGTGCCAGTCATAAGGCTAATCATTCCTGAAAGTTTATCCGAATCCATCAAACAAGTCTTGAGATATCTTGATCACGGACAGACAGACAGACAGACCAAAAAAAAATTCAAACGCGACCGAAAACAATAGCTCTGCCTTAAGACTGAGGTAATAAACTGAACGGAAACGAAATTGTAGGAGGCGATATTACAGCTTATTTAGAGTTGTTTTTACTTAACTAATATTTATTGTTTAAAATGCTATCTCTCTTCGGGACGTTGGCGATCATCGCTTTCCACTAATTATTTTTTATTAATTATGTGTGAATTGCTATGACTTCTTGGGAAATGTTGTGGAATGACTATCCTTTCTCATTCTCCATAGGTCTGAATTCAAAGTTTTCCTTTTCTTAGACTGCTCATTATCCAAGGATAAAGAGCCCGGTCTGAACTGTTCAAGGGAAAAGAAATGGATTTATGCTTTTCCTAAGGGTATTAGTGCGAAAGTGAACGGGATAGACCAGGTCGGAATTTGACTTTCCCGACACTAACTACAAACTTAATGTTTAATTATTTTTTTCTTAAATAGATTGGTTGTCTCTGATTCATTTTTTATAATCAACAAATAGTGACGCATCACTCGATTTTTTTATACACTTCCAAAGTGTTTGCCTATCATCGATGTTATTTTGAAACCAGAGCCAAACAACGATTTTCCCATCCATTAACTCTTACCAGAATTTTTATTTTCATTTAGTGCTGAAGTCTTCTACACCGACGATTACTTGTTTATAGAGTTCTTTTTCATTGATTTTCGTCCAAAGAGTCCATCGAATATTGTTATACGGTATTTCTAGACTGGTTCAATACTATATTATTTTTTGATAAATGAAGTTGCTCTGGACATAGACGTAGACAAAACCTTGAGTATTGCAAAAAAGTTTTTTAGTTCTTTCTTTCTAACCTTTGATTTTTTTTCCTTCCAAGAAACGCCAGACAGAAAAATAATTGATCGTAGAATGCAGTAAACTGCTGAATTAGCTACGATGTTTTTAGAATATGGAGGAAGGAAACACAGCGTTTTTATGTACTGGCAAATCGCCATCAAGTTTTGTATTATTCATAGACATTAATAAACAATGCAGTTTGGCCTACGGCCAGGTCTACTAACTTGCGTACAAACATTAAAAAAAAGCATATATTAAATGCTTGACATTTTCATGTGCTGTATGGCTGGTTTAAAATTTCAACATTTTTAACTTTATAATGTAAAAAGATATATAAATTGCAGTGTACGATGATTCGGATGAGAATTCGACGGAATGACAATTTGAAAGAATCTTTTATGTTGATATGTTTTGGACAATCGTCATTAGAAAACTTTTATTTCAGTTAAATCTACATTGAGGGAACAGTGGAGTAATAGCGGCTCGGATTAAAGAATCAGGAAGTCGAGATTATTGCATTAATTTACGTGCTTATAACCTCAGAAAAGGTACGAATCCATCACTTCTTCTTTCTCATTGCATTCCCTTACTTACTTGGGAAGGTAGAAATCCTTCTTTTCTAGCCTCGGCTAAGGGTAAATCTCAGAGCAGGCAGGGTACTCTAGCCTTGCATGTCAACCAGCCTAGGAGAAAGAAACTCTGAATTCAAAACCACCTGCTGTCTTGTAGGTCCTGCTGTTTTCCTCAAAGACGAGAAATAGGTAGCTTCAAACGCAAAATAAAACAGGAGCGGCGGGCAATCTCAACAGTCCTTTGGGAAAGGTATTATTCCGTCTCTTCTCTCTCCACCTATGGGTTGAATAGCAGAACAGATAGGGTTCTACAGCCTCGTTTGGCAACCAGTCTACCACAGAAAGTAATGGCAACCTACCATGGGAAAATCTTCTGTCCAGTCAACCATGTTTCTTTCGAGACATGATCGCCCAAGCGTGTATCACGTATAGCACTTAATTGGCTTATACAAATATTTGATTTTCTATTCATCTTAACTGTAACTAACCCAAAATAAATTGTGGCTTCTCGCTATCGGTTCAGTAAGTACCTGACTCGTCTTGCGATTCCCTACCCTTACAAGAGACAGATCAGATCGAAAACTGTGTACTGTTGTCATATATGGGTAGGGGCTCCACAGCCTTCACTTTCTAGTCTCGATAGAAAGGAGAGATAGCAAAAGACAGACGTTGCTAAGAGCTACACGTGACAGAAAGTTGTGAAGAAAGATAATCGTCTCGTCATACAAAGAAGAAAAAGAAACGTGCTTTACAGAACAGGGGTTAGGAGAGATAACAAAAATACAATATTTATTTAATATTTCATAGGATAGGAAAATGGGGAGAGCAATAATCGCTAACGTTCTGAAGAGATACAGCACAAAAAAGAAGAATGTGGAGATGATTGACAAAACAGGGATTAAGAGAGATTTCAAAACATGAAGCATTATTAAGAGCTACAAAGGGCAAAATGTTGTGGAGGACCGTGATCGTCCAAGATCTGAGGGGGGTGCTGAATTTGAAGAAGGAAACTAGCCACTATTTCTTTTATTTAATGCAGTGTCCGCAGGCCACATTTCCCCGGCACGGATTAGAAATGTGTTTTCACATAAGCGACAACAGATACAGAATACAAAATACAGGTTGAATAAAGAAAGTTTTTTTTAAGTTAAAAAAAGTATGCCGTTTACGAGCCACTTTTTACGAGCCGCGCTCGTTACACATCGCTGTCCCAACTTCTGTTACTAAAATGCGTTTCTCACCTCCAAACTGTGCTACATTCACTATTTAATGTATGGTGCAATGGATATTGGCTCGAAATGAGAAATTGAGAACCGAGTTCGAATTCCAGTTGAATTCATTGCATTCACTTACGCGCAAATAACCTTAGGAAAAGTACAAATCTATCTCTTCTCCCTCCAGCTATGGGTTGAATAGCAGGAAAGATTCGATTCTGCCACAGAAAATAATGACAGTCTGCTGCAGGAAAATCATCTAAATGTGGCACAAGGCCGAAAGTAAGGGATACCCAATGAGGATCGACAATTGTAATGATTCTAGCGAGACAAACTTGCTAACCATTACACCACCTCGAGGTGCCCTGAATCCAAAGAGACATAATTGCCCAAGTGTGTATCACGTATGGCCCTTGACTGACTGATCTGGATAAAAGAAATGAATAACATGACAGATAGGATTCTATAATCTTGTTCGGCAAGCAATTTACCGCAGAAATAAATGACAATCTACTGTGGGAAAATCTTCTGCCTAGTCAGTCATGGATCGAAAGAGACATGATCGCCTAAGCGTGTATCATGTATGGCACTTAACTGACTCAATGTTCAGCAAGCATCGATAAATCTAAGTGGGTGAAGTTACCCCCCCTGCCCAGTTGAAAGACCTATGTTTCAAACGCTCTTTCATGTCAGACGCTATTTTGCCAGACTAGTGCTCATTTACTAATTAATGGAAAATTATGGGTTATTGGCGAGTAGGTTAAATCTGTACTGCAATACCACAAACTTTTGAAGATATATTGGTTGTTTGTTTTGAGGTTTTCTAACTGGTCTGTTTCCTGTTTGATGATGTTACGCGCGGCATTATTTTCTTGAGGTCAACGTAACATATATGTCTCGGGTGGTTTTGTAGCATTTCCTTTCACAATGCTTGGATTTTTCGCTATAATTATGACATCGATGTCAAAGATTTGCCAGAAAACAGAAATGATTGAGAAGGCCGATACGCGCAGCGGTCTTTATCTTTCATTTCAGGCAGATGCTCGTGTCTTTCAAGAGGATTTTTAGTTTTGCGACAGCTGCCATTGTTTGTGCGGCGCTTGAAATTTGTTTCTATTCTGGAACCCTCTTCGCTGATAATCGAGCCAAGATATTTCAAAATGGCCCACTACTTTAAGTTCCTGTCGACCGATTTTTAGATTGGTTGAAAGAACTTTTTTCTATTATTCGTCATAAGATTTTTGTTGCTATTTTTTTTCTTTGGCATTAATCTCGCTGCCATATCTTTAGGATTTTTCATCCAGTTTCTTTATCAGACTGACTGGTTCTTCCCTGCCAGCTAAAACATTTTCTTGGGCATTCTGATCGCAGACAGTTCCAAATAAAACTTATTTGGTTTGGATTTCTGCGATGGTGGATTATCATTATATACACTATTTACACGCAGACTATTGCCCTCATCTTGGGCACCTCCACGTAGTGTAATGATTAGCCAGCTTGTCTCGCTAGAACTACTTACAATTGTTTAGTGAGTTCGATCCTCACTGGGTGTCCTGTACTTTCGTCCTGGTACCATATCTAAGCGGTGCTTAGAAAGTAATCTAATGTCCTCATATTTGCTGTTGCAACGAGGACAATAGTTCACGGATAAATAAAATTCATTCTTTTAAATCTTATTTATTCAAATATACAACCGGTTTTCTTTCATTTTGGCCTGCAAATATGTATAAAATATACGAGATTTTTAAAAATCATTTCACCTAAAGAACGGCAGGGCCGCCACTAGTGCACGGGGGTGGCGTTGAAATAAGATAAAAGACTGGGTACAGGGGTATTTAGGAAAGGATAAAAGATAAACGGGAATTAAGAAAATGGAAGGTTGCAAATGTTGTTGCATTTAAATTTTAGAAAGTTTTAGCTATCAGAGAAGCAAATGAACGGAAGGGAGTTCCAAAGACGGGAAATGCGAGTAAAGAAACTCTTTGTGTTACATTTAATTATTTCAATGGTAAAAGGGTGGGACCTAGACGCCAATCTAGTAGTACGCTTAAATTCGTATGGTTTGGGCACCAAGGAAAATAGCTCGTCAGAGCAGTTGCCATGAAAATATTAGTAGAAAAAACAAAGGGAAGCCACGTCACGTCGGTGAGAAAGTGACTGAAGTCAGGACACCAACTCATGATTGATTACTTTGCAGATCCTTCTTTTGAATTTTATCGAGAATCTGGGGGTGAATAGCAGGAGTACCCCACCAGATATGGTAACAGTATTCAATGCACCGTCGAATGGTAAATTAATAAATGTACAAGATGGATTCTGATGAGAAAAACCTTCTAGCCTAACACAGTGACCCAAACTTCTTAGACAGAAGGTAGATTCAGTTAGTCAGTCAATTAAGTGCCATACGGGATACAAACTTGGGCGATAATAGCGGTGTCAAGGGAGCATCCGTGCTTTTGACATACCCGTTGTCTTTTGTAAATATAAACATTTTAAACTTTGCCCCCCCCCCCCCCAATTCAGTAAATAACTGATAAAGAAGCTATTAAAATGTTTTGGTTTAGTTTGGTTTGGTTTAGTTTGTTTTACAGTATATCAACCTCAATGGGTTATTTAATGCCGATCAGATTTTTAAGATAGGTTCGTATGAATAGAAAATGTATTCTTTGTAAGAAATCAGTTTGTAGGTCAGGTTCCGTTTTTTTTTGTTTTTTTTTTGGTGGTGGTGGGGGGTACGACTTATCAAACTCAATGGGTTCTTAAATGCCGATCAGATTTGTAGGATAGGTTCGTATGAATAGAACATGTATTCTTTGTAAGAAATCAGTTTGTAGATCAGGACTTGGGTTAATTTTGTTTTAGGACTTATCAACCTCAATGGGCTATTTAATGCCGATCAGGTTTTTAGGATAGGTTCGTATGAATAGACTATGTATTCTTTGTAAAAAATCAGTTTGTAGATCAGAGTTTGGGTTTATTTTGTTTTACGGCATATCACTCTCAATGGGTTATTTAATGCCGTCAAGATTTTAAAGATAGGTTCTTATGAAGAGAATATATATTTTTTTGTAAGAAATCAGTTTATGAGAGCAGGTTTTATTGAGTATTTTTTTGTAAAAAGGGATTTTGTCGCCACTGTAATATATTGCTAGCAGTACTTTTTTAATGCATTGATAATATTTTTACTACAAAAACCTATTTTTATGTTTTATTAGTGTATTGATCCCAGTTTGATGGTGGACTATTTGCTCATGGCTGGAACCTTAAAAGATGCTACCACCTAGGGTCAGGTTGGATTTGGGAACAACAGCAATTAAGATGTGGTTCCACGCTCCTCAAACCCTCTCAATCAAGGGCCTTGCTGTCTGATGTATTATTCAACGCGAAAATTTTGGTGTTTAATTTCTTATATATTGCAAAGGCCGAAATGATGTTACATCTAAATGTTGGTTGACTGTTTTGTTTTATGGCATATCAACCTCGGCGGGTTATTTATTGCTTTTTCTTTCAACAATTTATTGTTGTTGTTTTTTTTTTATATAAAGTTTTGTGACTAGTAATAATTTTTTTCTTCTGAGTATCGATTTGTTTTTAAGGGCAGGGTCCCCAAGTCCTACCCTGTTATTTAACCAATAACTGGAGGGAAGGGACGGATTAATACCTTTCCCAAGGGTACCAGTGCTGAAGTGAATGCAGGGTTTTCAACTGGAATTCAAACTCGACTCACCGATTTCTCTTTCGAAGCCGATATCCATAGCACCACAACTCACATTTGTCACTAAACGCTTACAGCACCTGATCCCAAGCGGTCACCCATCCAAGTACTGACCAGGTTCAACGTTGCTTAAACTTCGGTGATCGAGCGAGAACCGGTGTATTCAACGTGATATGGCCGTAAGCACCTCAAAATGTAAAAATATATGAAATTAAATGTTTCATATTTTGATTAATGATATTACCTATGAAATAATTTGCAGACTATACGTGTTTTTGTTTGTTTAATATGATAAATCTGGCGCCTGTTATAACAGCAGATTTAACGAGATTACAAAATGTGTACGAAAGATGAGAGGATTTCCTGTCAGAAATTCTAGGAGGAGGTGTCATTATTTACATTATTGACTAATTTCTTCATCTTTGTTATTATTCAGCCGTTATTTCCTCCGGGGTTTTTTTTTTCAGGTGTTTTTCGATCGGGGTAACCTTAAGGGAATTTAATGTGCGGGTGAAGATGTTTCTCGTTCCATTACCAATGTCTCGGAATATCTCGTCTTGTTCTTGTTATCGCTGTTACCGCTCATCCTGATTCCACCGAGTCTGAAACCTAGCCCAGAGTTTGAACTCAAAATAATTATCCCACCAAATTCTTTAATGCCCTAAGGCATTGTCCCAAAGCACAATAACTGTGTTCAATAACTGGTTGGTTGGTTTGGTTGATTGATTTTGTTTAGTGACATATCGACCTCTATGGGTTATTTAATGCCGAAATCTAAACAGTTTGAACACAGTTTTTTTGGCTTCAACTAAATATATATTTTGAAAACAATTGTTTGGCTTCAAATGCATATAAAATGTTCATCGTTTTAGTGTAGAATTTATTGCTAGTCATTTTAGTTTAAAATGTATTGCTGGTCATTTTAGCTTAGTCTTAAATTTGTATTGTTAATTTTACAATAAATAGGTATTGTCGGTTGGCTGGTTTTGTTTAGCGGCATATCAACATCTTTATGGGTTATTTTATGCTTTTACCTACAGATATTTTGTACATAATTTTACACTTTCAGGTTAAAGGTATGTTATATATAAATGCACGGACTCACTCGGACAGATACACGCTCCTCTGCCATTCTGAA
Organism: Ascarosepion bandense; assembly: GCA_037127315.1. Taxonomy (NCBI): domain Eukaryota; kingdom Metazoa; phylum Mollusca; class Cephalopoda; order Sepiida; family Sepiidae; genus Ascarosepion; species Ascarosepion bandense. The sequence continues at coordinate 3,279,684 of JBBBDQ010000792.1, read as the reverse complement.
GATGAGATTTTGATCTCGAAATATTAATATATAATAAATAGGTGATACCCAAAAACATTTTTACCTTCCTTTATTTTACTAAACGCATTGTGATAGCCTTCAAGACCTAAGCATATACCTAATATATTCAATACTCCAAGTAAATTACAAAACTTTACTATATATATATATATATATATATATATATATATATATATACATATATAGTTTGTAGATTATAAAATATATTGTTGGTAATTTTACTATAAAAATGTATTATATAAATATAAATTTTTAGTGTTGCATTGTCTTATTCATTTGATAAATAAATGTATTGTTGATTTTTATTTTGATGTTCACTGTTTACTTCAAATTTCCTTCGTCACTTATGAAAAGATTGTTGGTTGGTTGATTTTGTTGATTTTTATTTTGATGTTCACTGTTTACTTCAAATTTCCTTCGTCACTTATGAAAAGATTGTTGGTTGGTTGATTTTGTTTAGCGACATTTCAACCTCTATGGGTTATTTAATGCCTAAATCTAAATATTTTGTCTGTAATTTTATGCTTTCTACTACAGATATTTTGTACTTGATTTTATACTTTCATGGTAAAGGCATATATACACACACACATATATATATATATATATATATATATATATATATATATATATATATATATAGTTTGTAGATCATAAAATGTATTGTTGGTAATTTTACTATAAAAATGTTCTTGTTTATATTTCTGAGATTTACAGTATTTACATTATTCGGACTGTTATCCTCATTTTGTTGCCATTATACGACGTTTCGGCCGTTGTACGCTCCGGCCTTCTTCAGGTGCTAGGAATTTCGAATCGAACCCTTTATTACAATCACTGTGGATATGAACACTATTTCTTGCGTAAAGCCTCGATTGGAATAATGAGTTATCTCCCTCTAACCCTGGAAGTTACTTGTTCACTGGTATTGTGAGTTCAATAACAGGCTACAGCAGTGGTGAACAAGTAACTTGCAGGGTTAGAGGGAACTAACTCACAACTTCCAATCAAGGAATGTAGTTCATATACCCCAGTGATTGTAATAAAGGGTTCGGTTCGAAATTCCTAGCACCTAAAGAAGACCGGAGCGTACAACGACCAAAAGGTCGTACAAATGTCAACAAAGATTAGCACAATAGTCCGAATAATGTAGATACTATATAAATATGTGCTTTTATATTTTTTGTGTGTTGCAATCTCATTTTGCTATAAAAATGTATTGTTGGTCATTTTATTGTAGTTTTGAAGTTCACTATTTACCCATAGCTTGGACTTTAACAGGTGCTCCCACTCCAGGTCAGCTTGGACCTGAGAACGACAACAATTAAGAGGTGGTCTCACGCTCCTGGAAACCCTCAATCTCTCCAATGAGTGGTCTTTCTGCCGGATTCAGACCCTGGACCGGTTAGTAATACATTCAGACACTGTGGTAAGAGGATGAGCAATAAATGATTTGTACTAAAAAGAGCGTGATAAGAAATCCCCAGGTGTGAATCCTGGAAAAATTCCTCATGAATATTCATAAGGCCAATTGAAAATATTAAACATTTAAAAAGTGTCATTTTTCATTCTCGAAGAGAATTTTTTCATGTGTATAAAAAATGAAGTTTTTTAAATGTTTAATAGTTTTCAGTTAGCCTTATGAGTGTTTTTGGGTTGTTTTTTTTTTCCAGTTTAGACCGAAGGTAGATTCAGTTAGTCAGTCAGTTAAGTGCCATACGTGATACAAACTTGGACGATAATAGCTCGTTTCTATTTTTTTTTTTTTTGCCTCGATAAAGTCAGTGGACAAAACGCCCCGGTTAAAACAAACTATAATTTGCCTCTTGTCTCTTTTTTAATCGTATTGTTTCTCTCTTCAGATTATCTGAGAATATTTACATATATATATATCAATGTATATTTAGACAGCAACCTTTCCTTTGAACAGCTTTTGTCAAATATGACAGACAAGAAGAATTTTATTAAATTTCAAAAAGTTGTTCCAGCTTTCTTACATTTTTTCCGTTTGGTGGGAATAAAAGTGCAAAAATTGTAAATTATCTCAAGCACTTACGGCCACTTCTTTAGCCATTTTCAATACACACACGAAACACACACACACACACACACACACACACACACACACACACACACATATATATATATATATATATATATTAGTCATCCATATACAAGCCTGTTTTGCTGTATCACAGCTCATCAGTGTAGCTAGATATCCACGTGCTTCAAAACTCCCTAAGCCATCGTCGCAGAGAATGAGAGGGGAGAAATTTTAAGCGGTGTATACACACGCCAGTCACCGAGAAAACTCAATCCATTACTGAAAAGTAATACGTAAATCGAAGAAGTGGTGATTGTTTTTAAAAGTTTCCTTTCTAGAGAGATCAATGGGAGCATGATTTATTAGCCATATATATACAAATGAAAAGAAAAAAGAAAAAATCTTGAAAAAGCTTTTCATTCTTGTAAATTTGTGGCAACGAACCCTGACATCATTTATAACCGCTTGCGTCAAGTTCCTCACAAGTTTCTTTCTTTACGAAAAAACATCAAAATAATATTTTTTAAATAGAAATCAAATTCTTAACATTAAAGCCGCTAATATACAAGAGGTGACAGGATGTGAAAGAATTAGAAAACAGAAACATTATTAATGATCCAGAACAATACAAGAAGAGAAACCAGGAAGACAGTAGATAGCGATTGACATTGCATTTAAGTTTTTGAAGATTATACTTGACTGGAAAACAAGGAGTCGGAAGAGAGTTCCAAAAGCAAGAAGAACGTTAGCATAGAAGTTACGAATACATCTAGCCAATTCAAGTGTAAATTGATGAGACCTTGTAGCCAGTTTAGTCAGTCAGTTAAGTGCCATACGTGATACACGCTTTGGCGATCATGTCTCGAAAGAGACATGACTGACTGGGCAGAAGATTATCCCACAGTAGGTTGCCATTACTTTCTGCGGTAGACTGGTTGCCGACCAAGGCTACAGAACCCAATCTGTATTATTATTTAACCCATAACTGGAGGGAAGAGACGGATTAATACCTTTCCCAAGGGTATTTGCGCATAAGTGAATGCAAGGAATTCTACTGAAATTCGAACTTGGCTTCCCGATTTCTCGTTCCGAGCCGATATCCGCTGCACCATGACGCACATCCTGACTGCCAGTTTAGTACAGTGCTTAAATTCATAGCATTTACCGCTCCTTCCCACAAAAGTGTGTGTGTGACACAAGGCCGATTCTTTATGTAGGGCATTCCGAGCGCATACGCTTGGGCAAAAATTCCCCGTAGACCACGTATACGCGAGGTCGGACTCTCGTATATTTACCCGAGGCGTGATTCTGCCCTTCGGTATAGTCTCGTCTGTATTCGCCTCTGCCCGAAAGGCAAGGAGTCCAACGAGTGGCTCGAGCTCTTTCAGCGAAGAGCTCACCCGAACAACTACCATGAAAGTATTTATATAAAATGCACAGGGAAGCAACTTCATGATAGTGGGAAAGGGACTGAAGCCGAGACACCAGATCAGGACAAATAATATTGCTGATTCTTCTTTGGATTTTATCAAGAATGAATAAGTATTCATAATGATCAGAAAGAAAAAAATTGATAAATGCACAAATTATTTTTTCCGGGTTAACGCGTTATTTTTGTTGCTGCCGTTACCTCGGTGATGGAACAAAAAATTCTCAGTATATCCGGAACAATCTCGTTCCCACTTAAATTAGGTTTTCCTGTTTGGTCATGTGGAAATTCGTTTTCTACTAATAACGTCACAGATAATAATTTTAGGCTGCTGCTGGCAGTAATGCTTCCGTTAGCATAGCAACAAGGGAGACTAATCAAACTGAGGAGGCCAAATTTCATCTGTCGATATATCGAACCAAAACCTTTTTAAAAACCCAACTACCACAGACGGAATCAAAATACACGTCACATATTCATATTATCTATGTTGTTGCAACCAAGGCGATTGTAAAACTACAAAAAGTAACTAGGAAAATATAATACAATGGTTTCGCATTACCTTCTCTGCAGTTCTGAAGTCGACGGGAAAATGTAATAGTGATTTTTTTCTATCAACCACGAAATTTGTTGCATCACTATATATATCGAAACTTATTTATAAATGGAACTTTGTCTCTGTGTGCGTGTGTCCGTTACCTATAGACTCCGAAACGGCTGAACCGATTTTTTGAAAATTTACACAGTTGTACTATAAGCGTCTGCTAGTGTTCTTAGCTAGGTTTTGTGTCGAGGTACCCCCGATAAATATCGAAAATCGATAATCGAAAAATGCGGGTTATAGAAGGAGTGGTCCGATTTTAATCAAATTTGACAAAGACATAAAAAACGATATTCAGAAGTTTCAAGGTTGCAGTTCTTACAATAGTGCGGAAAATCGATAATATATATATATATATATATATATATATATATATATATATAAGACAAGATACTTGTGTGTGTGTGTCTCTTTATCTGCCTGTATGTCTATTTTTTCAGCCCTTTTATTTTAGTTTTTGCTTCGGGTTTGGCTCTAAGTAGGTATAATTGTAGTTCTTAGTCTCAGCCATGATAACATTTACTCAGAGGACTTATTTAGCCTTCAAAATTCATGTTTACGGCGAAAAAAACTCATTTGATATCAATACCAGGAAATCAAAATTTGACTTACATCCATTCATTTTTCTTTCAGTCTACGGTTTCACTTTAACTGGAAACAACTATTGCCTTTTAGTCTTTCGTGCCAACGTCCAAAGAGTCTGAACTCTAGGACCATGGATTAGTTTTAAAGCTTTCATTACACCCGGGCAACGTCGGGGTATACTGCTAGTTTAATCATAAATGTGAATTCATTTTTTGGCAGATTTCTTTGATAAATCCTTTTCATGACATCACGACTTACATGAACAGCCTGTTTTGAATGGATTTGCAAACAGAAAAAAATAAAATAAAGTTTTGATGTAAAACATATGAAACTTATATTTTTTTAGATTGTTAACTCACTTGTTTTTAAGGATCTTTTGATATCATGATCTTTGATGACTTAAATCCCTGTACCCTAGGTTAACCAAAGTTAAGGGTTAAATAGTACGACAGACTGGATCCTATAGCCTTAGTTGGCAACTATTCTAGAGATTAGATTCGATAAAATCGTTAATCTCTCAGCAAGGCTAGGCCACTTGTGGTGATGCAACGACACAGTGAACTGAAATTCTTCAGTCGTGTGAGTTACAAATTCTGTCGCAGGTGAAGAAATGGTTTGCTCCCCTCCGCTTGAACTGAATGGATGACTTCTGGAATCACTTGACGCTTTTAGTGATCAACTGTGATTTTCTGTTGTGGGTTTTTGATATTTATTCATGGTGACCGCTCGAAGAGAGGAAGTGAGTGTTTTGTTTTGATACTGGAAAAAAAGTGAGTCTGGTAATTTTTTTATTTGCTAAATGCCAGCAACAAGCAATATATCAGTTAGTTAAGTACCATACGTGATATGCATTTAGGCATCATATCCCGAAAGAGAGATGACTGACTAGGCAAAAGATTATCTCGCAGTAGGTTGCCATTACTTTCTACGGTAGACTGGTTGCCAGCCAAAACTACAGAACCCAATCTGTCCTGTTATTTAATCCATAACCGGAGGGAAGAGATGGATTAATACCTTTCCCAAGGGTATTTGAGCGTAAGTGAGAGCAAGGAATTCAACTGAAATTCGAACTCGGATCCACGATTTCTTGAAACAATAAAAGTTAAAGTTATATCAAGGCATGAGAAACGTACTTTGAAATAAGAATATTATAAATTTTTTATTTTTGTTTATGTGCTGTGTCCCTTCAGGACGTAGGCAATCATGCACCTCCACTTACCCCTATCCCTTGTCGCGCTTAAAACTTTTCGTATTCTTATCTCTACCAAAGCCTGCTCCACCATCCATTTGCTCAAGCCTATCAAGTATATCTCACGCTGCTTTCCTCTGTCTCTCTTTCTCTCTATTCGTCCTGTGAGTATTAGATTCTTCAAGCACTCCTTCCTTATTACGTGCTCCAGAAACTTCAGCTGGTATTAAGTATAAGTTTTCTTTTCATTTCCATCCTCTCCAAAACCTTGTGGTTGCAAACATGTTCGGTCTATGAATTGCTTTCATTTTTTTATTTTTTTAATCTGTATAAAATGTTAAATGCTGTGCGGGGTTTTATACCCTTACAATTTTTGTGACCAATTATTTGTCCTCTGTAGAAAATAAGGGTAAAAGAGCATTGACGCGACACGACGAGGAAAAACAGGATATCACCAAACTTAACTGGGAAAAAAGAAAGATTTTATAACAAAAAGAGGTAGTAGGAAAAGGAAAATACAAAATAGGGTTTAAAAATGGTTACAAAAAAGAACATTGATTTTTGCGAGGACTTAACTGGAAGCAGTATAGTTCATTCTGTTAACAGTTCTTCTCCTTTTTTGTTGAGACGTCAGAATATATTCGTTTTCAAGTTGAAGAGGAATTCAGTTTTCGGATACTTTGCAGCAACTGTTGGGGCATCCTTGATCCTATGCTGTCTTCTTGGCCGCTCCATTTTCGGACAAAATATAGCTGCTGTTTGAGTTTTACGGAGCTACATTTGTCCGTATTAACTCGTCGGTGTCGCGGGGAAAAAGAGGCCGTGATAGGCTGCTTTCCGCCCAAACCAGGGGCAGGTAATAACGACTCCTACAAAGGGAGACAATCCATTCATTTATAAAATATTTCTAATAATATTTTGATACTATTTTACACTCTCTAGAAACCTATATACCCTGTTTTATTGGCATATTCCCTTTTATTTTCTAAGTTTTAGTTATACATTTCAATTTTAGTCTTAGTTCCTTCTTTAACATATGTCTGCATATACTTGGTTTTCGCTGCGCGAACTCGCTTCTTTTTGCTTATTGAAACAGGTACCAAGGTATTCTTCTGAAGAAGTGTTGGTCGAAAAAGCTTTTAATGAATGCGTTTTTGTATATTTACGGCAATATGAATATTTCTGTGGTGTCAAACTTTTGTTTAAACACACACATGCGCGCACACACACACACACACACACACACACACACACACACACACACACACACACACACTAAAAGGCAAATATGTAGGAGTTAAAGATCATATGCAGATAAAATATGGATTGCAATTCGACAGAATGATGAAATAAAGTAAAATAGGAAACGTATATCAATCTAACATGTTTCACTTTTATTAAAATTTCGTCAAAATTTTTAGAAAACTAACAAAATAACAGAAAATCTGGTGTTTGAATTTATTTTGGGACAATTCAGTCACCTGTTACGTCCATTGAATTCTGTGTATATGTAAGTTTGTGAAGATTCTTGCATGTCTAACGGGTATCATATGGTAATGTGTATTCGTAATTGTGTTTGTCTAATTGTGTCTGTCTAATAGTTCTAGGCTTACGGCCTATCACGTTGAATACACCGGTTCTCGCTCGATCACCGAAGTTAAGCAACGTTGAGCCTGGTCAGTACTTAGATGGGTGACCGCTTGGGAATACCAGGTGCTGTAAACGTATAGCGACGGATGTGAGTTGTGGTGCAGTGGATTCGGCTCGGAAAGAGAAATCGGTGATCCGAGTTCGAATTCCAGTTGAATACCCTGCATTCACTTTATCACTGGAACCCTTGGGAAAGGTATTAATCCGTCCCTTCCCTCCAGTTATGGGTTAAATAACAAGGGTAGGACTTGGGAACCCTGCTCTTAAAAAAACAAATCCCAAAGAATCGTGAAAAAGAAAAATGTTATAAAAATAAAATAACCTTACCCAAAAATCATTGGTTATGACCTTAAAATGATCCCATAAGGATTGATAGATCGTTAAACAAACTAATAGTTCTAATGTTTTCGTCTTTGTAAGGTCAGGCCTCGCCTACGTCCTGAAGGGACAGGGCACATAGAAGAAGAAGGAAGAAGGTCAGGCCAGCGCAGGGGAGTGTCACTTCATTCTAATCTATGTTTACATTATATTGGACTGTCCGGAAAGTTCCCGCCAATATTGAAAATAAATTAAAACACAAAACAAAATTGTGCCATTAAATATTTATTCAACTAAATATGGATCATTTTTGGCACAGCCTTTCGCTATCTTTCCACCAACTTAAAGATTTCATCTTTCCATAAATTCGGTGGTTTCTCAGCAAAGAAACGATTAAGGTTTTTCTTTATGTCCCCAAAGAATAACATTTTTGCTATTGAGATTATTTTGTAACTACCTGAATAAATAAAAATTCGAAGCAGCATTGTCTGGTGAATATGACGGTAATGACAACATATAACAGCCAAGCTCCAACAGTTTTTACCGGATCGTCAAAGAAACGTGAGATCTGGCATTATCATCATGGAAGACAACACCTTCCCTCTTTAGGATTTTTATCAATTTAGTGTTAATGCCAATCCACGCATTGTGTAATGCAGGGTATTCGCAGTAGACGTTTTGATTTTGGCGTCATCTGTAGTGGGAGGGGTGTCTATCTAAGCGTTCTTCATCAATAAGACTTTAATCACCAACTCTAAACTTAGCGAACTATTTCTGCACAGTTCTGTCAGCTAAGCACCTACCCAGTAGGCAGCACATTTTTTTTGTTTTTCGCTTGTGTGATATTTTTAACCTTTGCTTTAATAAAAATGCATCGTCTAAAATGCACTTTATAATCTTAAATTTTCATAGGGATGAATAATTGACACGAACAAAGTAATTTTAAACTTTCTTTCTCAAGAGATAACTACCTCTTGAGGAAGAAAGTTTAAAATTACTCGGAAATGTAAGCATATATCTCTCGATAGATATGACGTGTTCTAACCCGTTGGAACATTGAAAAACTAAAAATCGGCATGAACTTTTCGAACTATATATATATATATATATATATATATATCGTTTCACTCCAAGTAAGGCGGTACCGCCACATGCGCAGGGGGCTACATACGTGAGCAAAAGTTAAAAAGCAGGAGTAGAGCGAAAAGAAACACGAACCAGTTACAGGGTGTGTCAGAGAAAGGGCAAGAGAAGGACGGGGATACAGGTGTGATGACAGTGAGCAAGGAAAAGAACAAGATACACGGGGTGATGTAGAAAGGACAGGGGAAGGACTGGAATCAGGTGGATGAGAGATGGGAATTGACATTGCATTTAAATTACTGGAGGTTGTTGCTGTCAGGAAATCAAGTATACGGAAGCGAGTTCCACATGCGGGATGTGCGAGAAAGGAAACCGCTTGAGTAGAAATTGTCGGCTGCACTTGGTAGATTTAACTGTAAAAGGGTGGGACCTTGTTGCCAGTCTGGTTGCTCGAGTAAATTCTTGTGGTGGTGGGGGGGGGGCACCAATTTCGTTGGAGCAGAAGCCATGAAAATATCTGTAGAAGAGACAGAGGGAAGCCACATTCCGCCGGTGAGAAAGTGGATGGAGTCAAACTGCCAGGTCTGGACCAGTCACATTACAGATTCTCCTTTGGAGCCTGTCGCGAACCCTGAAATGAACAGCAGAGGCGCCTGATGATCAGATATGACAACAGTATTCTATGCATGGTCGGATGGTTGATTTATATATATATATATATATATATATATATATATATATATATATATATATATATGTCGATCTTTATCTTGAGAGACACGTCTATGGTGCTGAAACTAGGACTCTATACCGCAAACACATAAATCAACTTAACGCTTTTCACATATGCTGTGTTGGTGCCATACGTGGTATAAAATGGGATGACAGGTTCTAGTGCAATACTAAAGAAATCTAACAACATCACAGGCATTGAAACCATTTTAGCAAAGACACAAATCAAAGGATTTAAACATGTTGTAAGAAAGGATAAACATAGGCTTCCAAAAATGTACTGTATGGACAACAATCAACCTCCATGCGTTCAGTTGAACGTCCACTCTTACGCTACAAAGACAAATTGAAAGAACTTGAAACATCTCAACTTTGATCTAAAAACCAAGCATCAAACCGATAGGAGTGGTGTAAGACATGTTCCATTAAGTTAAAGGGTTTTGAAGAGAGTAGATTGACGCTTTGTTAAGCTCAGAAGCAGAGACACCATAAAAATTCTGCTTCAACTAATTTCATCCGTCAGTATGGCTTTGTCGCCCGCAGCAAGGCTGGGCTAGTATCGTACTCAAGAAAGCACAAATGTAATGTTCACCCCTTCACAATTACACTAAGCAAGTAATACGTGTAAGACTAAAGGCACCATATATGCTGGCTCTCATTTATTGTTCACGATAAGATAATCCACCATATATATATATATATATATATATATATATATAGTCATCCGCAGACAGTTCTGTTTCGCTGTATCACAGCTCATCAGTACGATTAGGCATCCGATCGCTTTTACCCAGGATTGAAACCCGACCGAATTGGCGTCAGTCGGCAAATCTACTGCAGAACTATGGCCGCTCGGTAAAAGGAGGTAGACTTTTTAGCGTGTATATTATCATTATACACGCCCAATAGCCAGAATGCTCTAATTCATTACTGAACGAGCGATGCGTTCAGTAATTTTTATATATTTCCTTTATATATATATATATATATATATATATATATATATAAAGGAAAACTAGACACATCATTTAGATTGGTTATAAATTATAATTCATTTCTATGAGCTAAATTAGCTCATTTCATCAGACCACACTATATTAGTTCCATTCGGTATAAATATTTTCCTGGACTCACGAAAATATTTATACCGAATGGAAAAATATATATAAAAGAAATGTACCGAACGTAACGAATATAGTGCGGTCTGATGAAATGGGTTAATTTAGTTCATAGAAATGAATTATAATTTATAACAAATCTAAATGATGTGTTTTGTTTTCTTTTATAAATATCATATTGTTTTGGATATCTTCCACTGATCTTTCTATACAGATATAACACTTAATATTTTATATTAAGTTAAGTAGATCTTGCTAGATTATTCTCGCCGTTCACGGACTTGATATATATATATATATCAGAAAACTCAACGTGTATCTAAAGCAATTATAAATCCTGATTTATTTTGAAAAGCGGTCGAGTAACCAGCTCCTCAGATCACGAAATATAAAACGGTTTAATTTAATTCAGAATATTTTTTTAAAAAAGGGTTTAGCTCAGAAAGAATTTACTTCTGCTGATGTCAGGTTAGGTTGTAGGCTGTGGAAGTATACAGCTTAAAAGTAAAATGTAGCGATCGTACAGAAATGTCACAAAGATGAAAATACACATACACCAACACGCATACATATACATGAATAAACCATAAATAAAAAACATACGAACATACACGCAAAATAAACAACTAAAGAGAAAGGAAAAAAAATGAAAACACGCACACACACTCTTCTGTTCAATATGTCCAAATAGTGGATATATTGGTGAATCTGGAAACAGTTTTAGATTCCGTTTCAATACTCATAAACTAAAAATACGCCAAAACAACCCTTATCCACCCATAGCCCAACACTTCAGTCAACTAGGACACGCATTAGAAAACTGCAAATGTTTACTGATAGATTCCGATTTTAGTTCTACATACTCACGCAGAAAGAAAGAAAAATACTGGATTTTAAAATTAATTACATATAGGCTAGGGTTAAATAGGGACTTAGGTGTTTTGAATCTTTATAAATATTTCCATAGTTAAACAATTTTTAGATACACTTAAAAAATTTTCTTTAACACAACATTTAAAAGTATTATTAGAGATAGGTTTACGTTTACAAATATTAAAAAACTCTATCGCTTTCTACGTCGCGTGATGTAAACATCTCTCGACGAACGCTCTCGCGACGGAGGCTTCTAGTTTAAATTTTAAAATCATTTGTTTCTGATGAAAGGCCGAGGTCGGTTTGAAATATCAAATATATATATATATATATATATATATAATAATAGAAATAAATAAATACTGTCAAAAAATACATTTTTAAACTTAAAACTTTTTAGTAGTTTTTCCTATACATATTACGACAGTATACGTGGATCATCATTATGCTATATATATATATATATATATATATATATATATATATATATATATATAAATTAGAGACAATTTTCAAAATTCAAAGGTGTCGGATGCACATTTCGTCATGGGATCTCTAACAGAAATTCCACGTCACGTCAGCGACATTGTTTTGTTCCAAATGAAGAAGGCCCTGGGGTAAAGGGGGAGGGCAAGGTTAACAACGGTCAAGAATTGAAAGTTCCCTTAAGGTCAAGGAAGTGGGATTTTTTATGGGGATTAGGTTAAACAAAACAGAACAGGACAGAGCTGGGAGTGGCGGAGATTATAGAGTGTATATAGACAAGAGATAGACGGGGTATCAAATATCAAATGGTAGAGGCTAGTGAATGTTTACAGGGGTTTGAAACGGTATATTTAAATATTAATTAGGATCAGGATTTTGGAATTTACCTTCCTACTCTTCCACTTCGGATTAAAGAAAAACAATATATATATATATATATATATATATATATATATATATATATATATATATGTTAATAATTTTACCCCCAGCACTGAAATAAAGACACTAACATGTAAGGTGCTAAAGGTAAAAAGAGTATAACAAAGATGATATCTTTCGTAAATCTAACTAATATTTGCCTCTTTACTATACATGTTGGATGTGCGTTGTGGTACAGTGGATATCGGCTCGGAACGAGAAATCGGGGAGCCGAGTTCGAATTCCAGTTGAATTCATTACATTTACTTACGCGCAAATACCCTTGAGAAAGGTATTAATCCGTCTCTTTCTTCCAGTTATGGGTTAAATAACAGGACAGATTGGGTTTTATAGCCTTGGTCGGCAACCAGTCTACCGCAGAAAGCAATGGCAACCTACTGCGGGATAATCTTCTGCCCAGTCAGTCATGTCTCTTTCGAGACATGATCGCCTAAGTGTGTATCACGTATGGCACTTAACTGACTGACTATCCATGTTACTCCCTTGTCAACTATCTGTTTATACAAACTCGTTAGAGAGGTTACTCACTCTTTCCTTCTTGCCTTCAATTTATCCCGTGAACATCAAATTCTCCAAGTCTTCTTTCCTCATTAAGTATCCCAAAAATGTCAACTGTCCGTTTTGTTTCCATTTTTTTTTTCTAAAAACATCTTCGTCGCTCCCTTACCACATCTATGTTGCCTCAAGTCTTCCATTTGTCTTCGAGGAAATTACTCAAAATCCAACGCCATATAAGAAGATTAATATTACATCGCAATTCAGAACTATTCTCTTTGTTTTTAACGTACGAATATTGAGATTCTGACTATTGTGAATTATTATATGAAACCATCGAAGTTGCTTACGTAATTACGAATGTGGATAAAAATTAAACAATATCTGACCTTACCGTACAAAACTGGTTCAATTGCTTCAAAAGTGGAAAAATATGCTCTGAAATCAATGTGAGAAGTGGAAGACCATCTGTTGTCAATAAGTGTTCTTGAATGAAGCCAGCAATAGAATATGATTACAAGCATTCGAAAAGTTTGGACACGTCAGAAAACATTATGTGTAAAGCATTGCGTAATATTAACAAAGAGCTCTCGTAACGTTGCCACTAATTAAAGAAAAGTAAACACAAAAGAGACAATACTTTTGATACATCCACTTATTCATTCATTTAGGCATTGCTGTTTATGTATTTATGCTAGAATCATTTTATATTCGCGCATATTTATTCTTATTTACTAGCAGTGTAGCTCGGCGTTGCTCGGGTGTAATGAAAGCTTTAAAACTAATCCATGGTCCTGGAGTTCAGACTCTTTGGACGTTGGCACGAAAGACTAAAAAGCAATAGTTGTTTCCAGTTAAAGCGAAACCGTAGACTGAAAGAAAATTGAATGTATGTAAGTCAAACTTTGATTTCCTGCTATCGATATCAAATAAATTTTTTCGCCGTAAACTGAATTTTGAAGGCTAAATAAGTCCTCTGAGTAAATGGTATCATGGCTGAGACTAAGAACTACAATTATACCTACTTAGAGCCAAACCCGAAGCAAAAACTAAAATAAAAGGGCTGAAAAAATAGAGACATACAGGCAGATAAACAGACACACACACAAACATCTTGTCTTTTATTTATATATATATATATATATATATATATATATAATCGATTTTCTGCATTATTGTAAGAACTTCAACCTTGAAACTTCTGAATAACGTTTTTTATGTCTTTGTCTATGAGTGTATCAAATTTGATTTAAATCGGACCACTCCTTCTATAACCCGATTTTTTTCGATTATCGATTTTCGATATTTATCAAGGGCACCTCGTCACAAAACCTAGCTAAAAACACTCGCATACGCTTATAGTACAACTGTGTAAACTTTCAAGAAAATTGGTTCAGGCGTTTCGGAGTCTATAGGTAACGGACACACACACAGACAAAGTTCCATTTATAAATAAGTTTAGATATTGCAGAAATATTTATAGATATCTGTAAAAGTTTTAGTAGAAAATGTCTTTGCAAAATATTAATTCAAAGATGTCTCCCTTAATCTATTAATACATAGTTGTCTCTCTAAAATATTTTAAAAAAAGATGTCCGTCTAAGATATTAATACAAAGATATTTCTGTAAAATATTCATGGAAATATATGTCTGTAAATGATTAAAAAAAGATGTCCCTGTAAAATATTAATACAAGGATGTCTCTTAAAATTATTAAAAGAAAGATGTCCTTGCAAGATACTAATACAAAGATATCTATGTAAAATATTAATAGAAATATATCTATGTAAAATATTGAAAGAAATCGTCACTGTAAAATATTAATGCAAGGATGTTTTTTCTTTAAATTATTGCAAAAAAGATGTCCCTGTAAAAGATTAATGCAAGGATGTCTCGGTAAATTATTCATAGATGTCTCTGAAATTTATAAATCATAGATGAATGAATGGTCCTCATAGAACTAAATCGAAAAAAGTCTTTGAGATAAAAATAAGAATAAAATGACTGAAGCTTAGCCATATTTTCTGTTTCAATTTCTGAAGATTTATTTATTTTTTTTTTTTTTTGCACGTGTTAAAATTGTACTCATCTTCATCACAACTCTGTGTCCTTCATCATTTGCTTGTCGATCCAAATGACCCTTACGGAATTTCGAACTGACATTTTATTTAATCTACGGTGTTAAATTGTTCTCATTTCATTGTTCAGGTCGATGGGTTCAGGTCGATGGGTTCAGGTCGACGTTCCTTCATGGTTTATGGAGACTGCAATACACAAGAGCCTTAACCATAATATGCACTATAATTTAGATAACTGTTTAGGATCATGAAATGTTTTAAAAAACAACTCGTAATATGAAATCGGTCAAATAATAAAACTACCTACTCAACGCCCAATGATGGGGACACTGTGAAGTGTTAGTAAGTATGTAATAATTAAAATTGCTATAGTTCTATTATGTATTTAAAAATAAAAACTCCTATTTTCTACTTGACTGACTTCAAAGTAATGCAAGTGACCTACCACTTTCTTATACAGGAAATAGTAAACGGATCTCCTAATAATTTCCTGAGCTTCTCATAGGTTCTGGTCAAACCCAATGCTGCGTCACTCTTTGTTCCTCTTCGTTATGATGAAGAGACCCAATCAAGCACAAGCACACCCTTGACTCAACACTATGAAAAAAATAAAAACGCTTATTTGATTATGTCATGACACTCCACTGCAGCGCAGCGATAATTTAGTCAACGAAACGGAAATTCCTATGCACGTTGCCAATTATTTTAGGCTAAATTTGAATTATTCTCCCTCTCTTTTGTATTTATCTCCTGTTTTCTTATTGGTCGGCTTTAAACCGGTAATCTTGAATGCAAATTGACTTTTGATAAAGGTCACTTAACTGGCTCGATCCCTAACCAAAAATTAAGAGCGTTTTTTTTTTATGTGCTCATGACTCTCCACAATTTCCTGTCCTTTGTAGCTCTTCATACTTTTTTTGCTATCTCTTCTAAGCCTTGTTCCGCCATGCATTTATTCAAGCTTGCTAGTTAGGTTAGGCGCAGTTTTTCTCTCTCCATCTTACCTAATTTCTGTTATCCCGTCCATTTACACAACCTTCTTCTAATTCTTCTTCTTCTTTCGAAGGCGATCATGGTTCTCCCTAACTTCTAGTTCTTTATAAATCTTAGCATTGTTTGCCTTTTTTATCTCTCCTATCCCTGTTCTGTTCTGAGGACCCTAGATGTTATGCCAGGATTTGTAATCGGAGGACACAATTTGAACAACATAAAATACGCAGATTATACAGTGCTGATAGCACATACACAAAGGAAACTACATGATCTCCTACAGAAAGTAGCTGAAAAGTGTGATAAGAAATGACTACAAATAAACTGCAAGAAAACTGAATGCATGGTCATCAGCAAAAAGAGCAGCCCAAAATGCCAAATACAGGTGAGGGATAATAAAATCAAGCAGGTACAAAAATTTAAATACCGTGGAAGTTTTCTAACAGAAGACGGAAAATGTGACACAGAGATCCGAAGGTCAATTGGCATGGCGAAAGACGCGTTCTAAAAGCTGAATAAAGTATTAAGAGACGGGAAATTTTCACTAGAAACAAAGAAGAGAGTACTAGATTGCTATGTGATGTCTGTTCTTCAATATGGCAGTGAATACTGGACAATATCATCAAAGATGAAGGAAAAACTTGAAGCAATTGAAATGTGGTTCTACAGAAGGATGCTGCGGATATCATGGATCGAGCATGCGAGCAATGATGAGGTTTTGGAAAGGATGGAAACGAAAAGGAAATTAATACTGAGCATCAGAAAGAGACAACTGAAGTTTCTGGGACATGCAATGAGGAAGGAGGGCTTGGAGAACCTGATACTAACAGACCAGATAGAGGGAAACGAGAGAGAGGATAGCTGTGGATAACATATTTGAAGGGCCTGGGCAGGTGAATGACAGAACAGGTGTTGCGAGATGTTACAGGAGAAAGCATGCTAAGAGCCACCAGGGATAAGGAGACGTGGAAGGACATGATCACCTACGTCCTGAAAGGACAAGGCACAAAGAAGTAGAAGACTCCCTGTTCTGCTAATCATTTACACAAGCTCGTTAGGTATCAAATTTTTCAAACATTCTTTCCTCCTTATGCACCCAAGAAATTTCAGCAGTCTCTTCGTAATGCTAAGTATAAGTGTCCAATTTGTTTCCATGTTCTTTAAAACTTCGTTGTTGTTCAAATGTTCGGTCCATGATATTTTTAGTATCTTTCTATAGGACCACATTTTTGCTGCTTCAAGTCTTGATCAGCATCCACTGCCATAGATGAAGACTGATCCTATCTAACAGTTCAGTACTCATTTCCTTGTCTAAACTAATTTATAAATGGAACTTTGTCTGTGTGTGTCTCTGTGTGTGTGTCCCCGCTACCTATAGACTCCGAAACGGCTGAACCGATTTTCTTGAAAGTTTACACAGTTGTACTATAAGCGTCTGTGAGTGTTCTTAGCTAGGTTTGTGTTGAGGTACCCCCGATAAATATCGAAAATCGATAATCGAAAAAATCGGGTTATAGAAGGAGTGGTCCGATTTTAATCAAATTTGATACACTCATAGACAAAGACATAAGAAATGATATTCAGATGTTTCAAGGTTGCAGTTCTTACAATAGTGCAGAAAATCGATAATATATATATATATAAATGGCAAGATGTTTGTGTGTGTGTCTGTTTATCTGTATGTATGTCCTTTATACAAATCCACAATTTTTATCTGATTCTCACCAAACTTCACACAAATATTCTTTAGGCTGAGTCTGAGCTCCAGGACCATGGATTAGCTTTAAAGCTTTCATTACACCCGAGCAACGCCGAGCTATACTGCTAGTCTATAATAATCATTGTAATCGGTGCTCTTTTCAGTGAGTATAGAAAATTATTGATATGTCAGTCATTTAAGTGATACGCACTTAGGCGATCATGTCTCTTTCGATCCATCACTAAATAGACAGAAGAATTTCCCACAGAAGGTTGTTATTTTTTTCTGTGGTAGACTGTTCGCTATTCAAGGCTATAAAACCCAACCTGCCCTTCTATTCAACCTATAGTTGGGGGAGAAGAGATGGATCCATACCTTTTACAATGGTGTTTGCACGTAAGTGAATGAAACGCATCCAACTAAAATTCGAACTCGGCTCTCCGATTTCTCATTCCGAACCGACAACCATTGTACCACATGCACATTATATAAAACAGTTGTTTGAGGTTTTGATATCTTAATGCAAGGCTTTTTATCTCGTAGAAGTTGTTTTGTCTTCTAGTGGTTTTGTTTTGTGGTATTGGCTTGATGTTTTTCTTTTAAAAGAATTCGCTTAATTCCGATGCACTCTATTTAAGAGATTCGGTATTTTGATTGAGTGGACGAGTCGTAAACAACTACCAAGTTTGTATCACTTTTACTCGGACGTAAACTGAACTGTGGCCCATGGAAACATTCATTTTGAAAGAACTCTCGTTGAAAGTGAAGATTTTGCAAAAGAGAAAGTGAGAGAAGGATATAACAGAAGACACATGTTTTAAAAAGAGACCCGATCCAATGGCGATCGCATAAAATTAGTTAAAAGATTTCCGAGAAGTATCCCGGCTTAACAATATGGGTTTCTCTTGAGCTTGGTCTTAATTCCGACTTAAATTTCAGAATAAATGAGAAACATTCTCTTGATGAATACAGATCATTTTGGGCCTTTCTGTTTGTTCAATCTATTGGAAATAAAAAAGATATGCTATTGTTTTATTGCAAGACCTTCTTATTAGATATATTAATTCTTATTCTTTTATTGTACACTCTCTTTAATAAAGTCAGTCAGTTAAGTGCCATACATGGGCGATCATGTCTCGACAAGACATGACAGACTGGGCAGAAGATTTCCCGCAGTAGGTTGCAATTATTTTCTGCGGTTGACTGGTTGCCAACTAAGGCTATAGAACTCAATCTGCCCTGTTATTTAACCCATAACTGGTGGGAAGAGACGGATTAATACCTTTCCCAAGGGTATTTGCGCGTAAGTGAATGCAATGAATTTGACGAATTAGAACTCGGCTCTCCGAGTTCTCGTTCCGAATCGATATCCACTGCACCACTACACACATCCAATGGTTCCTAAACGGTGCAGGGCGCCTCATAGGTGCGCCGACAGAGGATAGCCGGTGAGGCGGAATGACTGAAAAGGAAGCAAAGATTTAGAAACAGTTTCAAAAAATGCATATGCCAAAAATAATTTTGATTTCAAAATTTAAAATATTATCATGGATTACTTTTAACTGCATGCATGAGTCCCAGTATAAATAGTTATAAATAATTATTGACAGATTTTATCATTGTGATATTTTTGTATTATATCAAGTATTAAGAATCTAGTACGTAGGCTCTGTAAATTGAAGGAGAGAGTTATCAATGATAATGTTTTGAATTAAAATCTGCAGTTATCTCCCTTTATCTCTTTTTTTTTTTCTTTCTTTTAATGTACTTTTTATAATATAATTTTTGGTGAAG
This sequence comes from Ascarosepion bandense, assembly GCA_037127315.1. Taxonomy (NCBI): domain Eukaryota; kingdom Metazoa; phylum Mollusca; class Cephalopoda; order Sepiida; family Sepiidae; genus Ascarosepion; species Ascarosepion bandense. The sequence continues at coordinate 3,260,057 of JBBBDQ010000792.1, read as the reverse complement.
CGCGAGAAATTTTTCATTTCGAAAATGAAGCCCAGAGAATAAAGTTTTGGAAACCACTGCTTTAACAATATATATATATATATATATATTTTTTTTTTTCTTTTCATATTTTCTAACACTCAATAACTCCTTGCATCCTAGTGGTTTTATTACCTTGTTTGGGATGAAATAATAATAAAAAAAGTAGAGAGCTCGTCATACATGATACTTTTTTAATCGTTTCCCTCCAAGCAAAGCGATAATGTAACTAGGACTCAGGGGGTCACAGGGAGTGAAAAAGAATGAGAAGACATTAGTGGGGAGGAATGAGGAAAGGGTAGTAAAGGAACAGGTTTCAGGAAGAAACGATGAGTGAGAAAAAAACTATTAGGATAGAAGTGACGGTTACAGCTAGCTAGTGCAACTGTAAAATGCTGAGACCTAACTGCCAATCTAGTAGCACGCTTATATTCATGTCGTAGAATGAAGCCGATGGAAGAGAATGAACGAATGAATGAATGAGAAAATAAATAAATAAATAAATGAAGAAAAAATAAATAAATAAATGAAGAAATTAGACTAGGCAGAAGAGAGTAAACGAATGAATGAATGAAAAATAAAGAAATGAATGAAGAATTTACACTTGGCAGAAAAGATTGAATGAATGAATGAATGAATGAATGAAAAAATAAATAAAGAAATCAATGAAGCAACAGCTTTGAAGGGGAAAGAAAATTAATTATGAAAGAAAGAAGTAAAAAAGAAAGAATTTGATAGGGGTGGTAATGTTACAGAGAGGGTATAACTCATCGCGAGAGAAAGAGCACCGCAAATTATTTACTTAACCCAACGCCAGCAAAGAGGTATTTTTAGAGGGCTTCCAAATGTTTTCTATGATCAAGCTCGCCCAATCAGATTCGAAGCGATAACACATGACTATCCATCAGATCACCCAAGGTGGAATCCGCGATAACCAGAGAGTGAATCAAATGTGAAAAAAAGCGAAAATAACGATTCGCATTAGATAAACTCGCATACGTTTGCCTGCAAAGGTCAAAGTCTAGAAAAATAAAACCTCACTAATAATAGTAACGAGATAAACGGAGAGCAAGAGAAAAAAATTTCTTGTGTCTCCTTGAATTTTGAATAATGGATATAGCTTCAAACGAATAGAAGACAATATTTCATTAAACACTATAGACCGGAGCTACGGAATAACAAACATAGAACTTTACCAAATAACAACAATCATATCACTTAAAGACTTCCAACAGAAACAACAACTAAAAGGGATATCACATGTAGCTAGAAGAGAAAATAACGTTATAATTGATTTTCCACACTAGTAGCGTTGCATTACGGACCTGGCACCAGTTTTGTTCTCTTTTTTTCTATGATATTAGAAGAATTATTTCCATTTTTTTTTTTAAATTTAATTAGAACAATAATGTTTATAAACATGAAAATCCTTGTTGTCGATTTTTTATATAGTCGAAAAAATATGGCTTGCGTACTCCATACTTGAAGTAATAAAAATAATATATATATATGTGTGAATGTATGTATATAGGTCAGTCAGTTAGTTAAGTGCCATACGTGAAACACGCTTGGGCGATCATGTCTCGAAAGAGACATAACTGACTGGGCAGAAGATTATCCCGCAGTAGGTTGCCATTGCTTTCTGTGGTAGACTGGTTGCCAGCCAAGGCTATAGAACCCAATCTGTCCTGTTATTTAACCCATAACTGGAAGGAAGAGACGGATTAATACCTTTCCCAAGGATATTTGCGCGTAAGTGAATGCAACGAATTCAACTGGAATTCGAACTCAGCTCTCCGATTTCTCGTTCCGAGCCGATATCCACTGCGCCACAACGCACATCCTGTATATAGGTAGGTTTCATTAAAAAAAAGACAGACACGTATTATGGTTAAGTTTTTTACGTAATTTTTTTCCTGTGATCTTAAGATTTTTTTCTTTTGAGGACATAAATTATATAAAAATTGTCCAAATGTTTTGCTTAACCGAGCGCTTTCGGCTATACTTTTATCCATTTTCGGGGATGGATATTATTTTATGTGTAATGTATGTGGTGCTATGTATGTTGTAGACTAGTGTGTATATGTTATGTACGTTGCACGGTAAGCATCTTGTTAGCGTGTTCGTAGTTGATATTATTGAGTGCTGGTTTTTTTTATCAATAAAGCCTCCATTGTGTGTGTGTGTGTGTGTGTGTGTGTGTGTGTGTGTGTGTGTGTGCGCGCGCACGCGCGTGTGTGTGTGAATTTCATAGGGTTGATGGAATTTGAGGAATAAAAACCCAAGAAAATGATAAAAATATTGAGAATAAGACATGATATCTATTCTATATTAGACTTTTGACTAAGCCGAAGCACGAAGGGAAAGATTTTATTGTCGGAATTTTCGGACACGCCTGTGTCCTTTTTCAATGAGACGAGGAATAAACAGAGAAGTGGGATTCACTCTTCCGGGGAATATTGTTGTTTGTCTTTTGTTTTTTGTTTTTTTCTTTATGTTATATTATTGAGTTTGGCCTAGCAGTTTGTTTGAACCCCTCCGCAAATCTAATCGTGACAAACTACTAGGCCAAACTCAATAATATAATATAAAGAAAAAAACATATATATATATATATATATATATATATATATATATATATATATATATATATATTATTATTTAGAACATGTTCAAATTACAATCTACTACAAAGTGAGCATTTTGTTCGACATTCAAGGGACAATGTCTCAAAAAATAGCGTTTACTACCTGATTAGACATTGTCCCTTCAATGTCGAAACAAAATGTACACTTTGTAGTAGATTTTAATTTGAACATGTTCGAAATTATCATTTATAATAAATATTCATAGCTATATTTCTATATTGAGCACTGTTTTAAATTAATGTTTTGAGCGTTGTTAATATTTTCTTTGTTCCTTATTCATTTGTGTATATATATATATATATATATATATATATATATATATATATATATATATATATATTGATGATTATCCACGTATACTGTCTTACTATGTATAATAAAAAGTTTTTGATTTTTTTTAAAAAAACGTACTTTTTTAAACAGTATTTGTTTATTTTTAATTATTTTTAATGTAGTTTTATATTTCAAACCGTCCTCGGTTCTTCATCGGAAACAAGTGATTTTTTTCAAAATTAGAATTGGAAACGCGCTCTACGGCAGCGTCCGAACATTTGTTTGTTTACAACACGTGGTGTCGATAAACCAAGCAACATACGGCTCGTCCGTTTGTTTATTTTCGGTAAACCAGTTAACACACGGCATCTCCGTGGAGAAAGTCTGTTTGTGTCGGTTAAAAAATTCTTTGGAATATCCATCCTTTCGCCGTTTTCACCGCGTGGTGTCGATAAACCAATTCGCCTATGTTATGATTCAGGTTCTGAATGAGAAGTGACAATTCTGACTTGTAAGTACTGGTCGGATCCAGAGGTAGGGGTGCATAGAACTTGTTGTTCTGAAGTTGTGATTCTGCTTCTTTAATATAGTTATTAGTGTCTAAGATGGTTATAGCTCCGTCCCCATCGGCCGGCACGACAATTAAGTTTCGATTTTTTTTAAGCATATAGATAGCTTGGTGTTTTGCTTTAGATAGGTTGTGTGTTTTTGTTTGGTGTCATCTATTTTTTAAGTAGTCCAAGTGTTGTCTGGCCCTGCTGGCGTATTGGTCCAAGTGTTGGCTGTGTCCGCTTGGTGGAGTCCATAGGGTGTTATTTTGCGCCAAAGGAAATTTGGAGTATGACTGTTTGTCGCTGTTGTCGTTGGAAGTGTTGTTCGAGAAATTTGTAGAGAGTCTTTTCCAGCATTCCTGTGTCGTGGAGATTTCCAACAACACTTCCAACGACAACAGCGACAAACAGTCATACTGTTTCGGCTATTCTATTAGCCATTAGCAATGACTTTTTTTAATGAATATGTAGATATTAATTAATATGTATCTAAAAGATAAGACTTTTTTCCCATCAACCTATTCAATTAAAAAAAAACTTTTGCCTAATTTAGACGACAATTCATCCATCGTACCCTATATATATATATATATATATATATATATATATATATATATATATATATATCGAATATTCAGGCCGCTAGGTTTAAATAAATAAACACAATGTTTAATAGTAGAAAACAGAGCATCTACTTCAATATGATTATTGATTATCCATTAAATATAACGTTTAAACAAATAAATGAAAAATATGTCGGTTTTAATCCATTCCTAAAGGATATATATATAGAGAGAGATATCATCGGAATTAATCGTCAGGTATATTTAGGACGTAGTTATTGTTAAAACTGATTAAATGATAAATAAATAAAAATAAGTGATAAATAAATAATGGAAAGTGATGATATATATGATAAATAAGAAAAATATTGTTGCTGTCAAAACAATTGTTTAAATAATACAAAATAATTGCCTATAGGGAATTAATAATCAATTAAATATTTCAAAATAACATTAGGATTTAAAAAGCCTCACCTACAACTTCTAAAATATGTTCGCTTCATTAAAATAAGCTATGCTTTCGGCCGTCTCACATTGAAACATACGTCTTCCCGTAAAATCATCGAAGTTAATCATTGTCTGACCTCGTCAGTACCTGGATAGGTAAGCGCTTGGTGCTATAAGCTTGTGCGTGCGACTGGTAAGTGTTCAGAATTGTTAATCGGAATGCCATTGGGTTCGATATAATCACTTACTCGCAAATACTCTTGGGAAAGGTATGAATCCGCATCTTCTCTCCCAAGCTATGGGTTAATTAGTAAGATTTGTATGACTAAGCACTTACCTTTAAAAAAAAAACTCTTGCAATCTGAAAATATCTTCTTGATCTAAGTAACCAGTAATGTCTTTATAAACTGTAAAAAAATGAACCAATCAATCAGTTAAACACTGATTAGCTACACAAGCATGTATTTTAGATATATTTACATTCTCTGAAATATAAATGTATAAAATCTATCGAGGCCATAAAATGAGGGATCAGTTAATATATTGATTCTAATAAAAAAAATGGTCCCCACTATATATCCACATTATAATTTTTGTTTATCAAATTCTGGTTAGGGTTGAATCCACCTCACTCACCCAGCTATGGGTTAATTAGTAAGACTTGTATCAATCACTAAACCGTTTTTATCCAAAAAAAAAAAAAAAGAAAAGAAAAGAAAAACTTAATTTAGAATATTTTCTGGCTTTAAATAACCTGTAAATGGTTGCTAAGACGTAGAAAACGAATCAATAAATCAATATGATCAAGATAAATAAGTTAAATAAATATAACATTTTGCTAATTAGCACATAGTGCGTACACGTTAAACATATCAAAACTATGCGGGATCCCTAAGGTTTATATTTACGAGCAAGCCATGTAATCATTCTAAGATTCCGACAACTCGTGTTTCTCTCGGCCCCATTCTGACCTAGCACCCCTACCCCCATCCGTATCACCTCTCTTTCAACCTCTCCAGATTCCAAGCTTGTCTGTACGCACGCACGCATGGATGAATAATATCTCTTCTCAATTCACCTCAAGAGAAAATTGATGGTGTAAAGCTGAAAACTTATAGGATATTCCTCTCCCACCTCCCACACACACTGTATAAATATAAACCCTTCACCGTGACCCATAAATCCGACAAGATTGTTGAAAGTAGGTCGGCGTTACGGTGGTTTGTTTTGTGCTGATGAGATGAAGGCCACACAGGACCTCGATCTGGACACCCGATTTTTTTTTTCTTATTGTGGTTATTTTAAGATCACCTATATACATGTGTGTGTGTGTGTGTGTGTGTGTGTGTGTGTGTACGCGTGCGCCATGGAATGTTTATCAGTATCACGTATGATATCGTGATCGTTTCGATAAAAAACATGAAGAGGTTTTTGTAACGTGATGAAGGGGGAAAAATAAGACATCCAAAACTAATGCATTATGCAGAAATAGTTGCGGCGTAGGGTAAGCGAATAATATTCACAGGGCGAACGGAAAACACGATGCGAAAAGAAGAGACAAAAATTAAAGAAATTATTTGATTCTTCAGAATTAAAATGCTAAGTGTAGAATGCGGGTCTACCAGTTTTTATTTACCATTTCACTCCAAGAAAGGCAATAAAGCCACTAAGACACAAAGGATCACCGAGTCTGAGAGAATATGAGATGATAACGATTGGCATTGCATTTACGGGTTACTTAGTATGAAAGACTGATAAAAAGAAAAATATTATCAAGGAGAGAGAACAACAAAAGAAGAGGAATTAAGAAGAAAGGAGATAACGATTGAAACTGCATTTAAGGGTTACTGAATTTGAAAGAATGATAAAATGAAAAAATATTTATTTAGGAGGGAGAACAATAAATAAAAGGAAGACGACAGAAGATAACGATTGACATTGCATTTAACGGTTACTGAGTGTGAAAGGGATGTGCGTTGTGGTACAGTGGATATCGGCTCGGAACGAGAAACCGGGGAGCTGAGTTCGAATTCCAGTTGAATCCATTGTATTCACTTACGCGCAAATACCCTTCCATTTATGTGTTAAATAGCAGGACAGAGTGGGTTCTATAGTGGGTTCAACCAGTCTACCGCAGAAAGCAATGGCAACCTATTGCGGGATAATCTTCTGCCCAGTCAGTCATGTCTCTTTCGAGACATGACCGCCCAATCACGTATGGCACTTAACTGACTGAGTGTGAAAGAATAAGAAAAAGAACATTATTAAGGAGGCTGATATGCCGCTAAATAAAATCAACCAACCAACACTATTTGTTTATTGTAAAATTAGCAACAATATTCTCAATGATATAAATTTAAAGCAAAATGACCAACAATACATTTTATCTGTAGTTGAAGGCATACAATTGCGTTCAAAATATATTTAATCGAAGCCATAAAATTGTTAAAACGTTTTAGATTCCAGCATTAAATAAGCCATAGAAGTTGATAAAAATGAACCAAATAACAACACCAATTTATATTAAAATTACCATCAATATCTATTTATAGTACAATTACCAACAATAGTTATTATCTGTAGTCAAAGTCATAAAAGTTCGTTCTAAATATAAGAAACCGTGAGCAAATCATCTTCATATAATATGGGAAAGAGGGTTCGCGTTCCCTCTTCACAAGCTTACATTTGTTTTTTCATCTTTTTATTTTGTGAACACGCAACAGGTCTATTCTCAGCTGTCGGTGCTTACTGACGTGACCGGGAATGGAAATACAATTTGTGGTAGATCATTAGCCGGCCGATCGAAAGCGTTGAATGTTTTCAGTTAAATCCTTAGGTTAGAAGGACCTATTACCTCAGTAGCCATTGGATTCAACATCTCCCCACTTTTATTTACTCCTATCAATGGAATATTTTGTTTGTAGTAAACCTTTTAAAGGTAAAAAGAGTCCAATTCCGTATTATTAAAATGTTTTGACGTCTGGAAAGAAGAAAAATACTTGCATTGTGATATTTTGTCATGACTAAACATGATGATTATACTCTAGAAAAATAAGAGTGATAAATTATCTATCACCATGTAATGTGTATCGTACAGACAGGAAGAAATGTTGCATGCCTCTATCGCTATTTCCATGACAAATGTTCTGACAAATAACATTCCTTAGTTCCACAAGTTCAGACTATCACAGCTAAGACCCAATATAACCCAAATTCTCTTCATATTCCATTAGTAAGGAGCATGTTCCACGCAGACAATTTCTTCCCCAAAACTAATACTTTGTGGAACAGACTCCCATCAAGATGTTTTTTAATCGCTACAATCTTGACCTCTTCATGTCGACGGTTAACCGATATTTCTCCTACATGACCTTATAAATTAAGTCTACCTTGAGTGGCGCTTGGGTCTTATATTTGGTAAAAAAAAAATTAATTTCGTTACATTTGTATAGGGTATCAAGTCTAATATAATGCAAGATTATTTTCCGAACAAACAACCAAATTCAGTTGCACATCCAATGTAAATCCAGCATTAATATCGGAAAAAGAAAAGTGTTTGAAAATTGAAAAAAAATTTACATGATTTTATTGGTTGGTTGATTTTGTTTAGCTGCACATCAACACCTTTGTGGGTTATTCAATGCTGAAATCTATATATTTTTGTACGCAATTTTGTAGCTTCAACTAAATTTGAACACAATTGTCTGCCTTCAACAGCAGATAAAATGTATTGTTGGTTAATTTACTATAAATAGGTATTGTTACTCGGTTGATTTTGTTTATCAACCAATATGGGTGTACTCTATAAACATTGTCATGTACAGCATTCGCACAATCAAAATTCAATCTCTTTTGCTAGGTATCAATAATGCTGGGGACAAATTGAAATCAATACATTTCATTTTAATTTTCTTATCTTGAGCAAGTTTTATCTTTGTGGATTGGGGAGCCTTGGTAGTATTTGGCTGTTGGAAGCATATAATTACGAAAATACTTTTGGTCCTGTGTATAACGATGAACTGCATCCGACAGCAAGGTCTCTGATTGGAAGGTTGTGAGGAACATAGAACCACTTCTTAATTGCTGTTGTTTCCAGGTTTATCCTGACCCGGGGTGGTAGCATCTGTTAGGGTCCCAGCTATGGGCAAATATATTTCGATTAAAGTAAAGGTATTTTAAATTTTTATATCTGTCTATATTTCTGGGATTAGATAGTATTTGCGCAATTTCCATTGTTCGGACTAATGTCCTCATCTTTTGTAACTGGTCTTAAGTTTTTGACCAGGAGAGTATGAAGAAGTCACTTCCTTGATAAAACCCCAAACTGAGGTCAAAATACTATGATAATATAAAAATAGACTTCTATCGTAAAAGCTCCAGGAATACATTTTTGAAGAAAAAAAATATTACCAGCAATACATTTTAAAGGAAAAATATTTCCAGCGATACATTTGACTTTTAACAAAACCCACTTTACAAAAATGCGTCAATGAAAACCGATCTACAATATTTTTTCTTGCAAAGAATATATATTCTATTCGTACAAATCTATCGTGAAAAAAATTGTCGACATTAAATAATCCATCGAAGTTGGTATACCGTAACACAAAACAAACCAAACCAAACTAAAATATTCATTAAAGAAAATTAAAAATGACTCACGAGAAGCTGAAAAACGTAAATGAATTATTTTTTGTATTTTTATTTCTATAAAAAGAAAATAGACAAACAATAGAAATGTGTAAAACATTGTCTCTACTACTCTGAGAAAAATGGTTATTACTAGGTTCAACCCTGTACGGACTTGAGAAATGCTAGTAAAAATGGCTCAATTTCTGTACTAGTCTTTACTAGTAGTAACTAGCAGTATAGCCCGGCGTTGCTCAGGTGTAATGAAAGCTTTAAAACTAATCCATGGTCCTGGAGCTCAGACTCAGCCTAAAGAATATTTGTGTGAAGTTTGGTGAGAATCGGATAAAAATTGTGAATTTGTATAAAGGACATGCAGACAGATAAACAAACACAAACATCTTGCCTTTTATATATATATATATATATATATATATATATATATATATATATATATATTCTCGATTTTCTGCACTTTTGTAAGAACTGCAACCTTGAAACTTCTGAATATCGTTTCTTATGTCATTGTCTATGAGTGTATCAAATTTGATTAAAATCGGACCACTCCTTCTATAACCCGATTTTTTCGATTATCGATTTTCGATATTTATCGGGGATACCACGACACAAAACCTTGCTAAGAACACTCACAGACGCTTATAGTACAACTGTGTAAATTTTCAAGAAAATCGGTTCAGCCGTTTCGGAGTCTATAGGTAACGGATACACACACACACACAGACACACACACACACAGACAAAGTTCCATTTATAAATAAGTTTAGATTAGATATTTACATTACTTCAACAGTCAGTAAAGCATTTAACTTTTCAAACAATGATTTAACTTTAAAATCCACACATCTTGTAAAATGACATTCAGGGTCTGTATTTTTCTATTGACAGGTCAGGTATTTATCGAGCCTTTTTTTGAGCCCAAAGAAATTTATCAACATCCAGGATACTCCCATTGAATCCCCGGGCTCGATATAGACCTCTCTGGGGGTCCCTAGTTTAGACGTTATTTTTATTGTCTAGGTTACCAGATAAGACATTATTTTCAAAGTGGTATTTTGTCGTTGTTAAGAATTATCATATTCAGAACAAATCTCAATGGCTGTTCAACCTTTGTAGCTTTTTTGTCAAACCTAACAGACACATCCCCGTCGGGTAATGGTCAGTGAACTTATCTTGTTATATCGTCACTATTCTCTACTGGGTTGCATCCTCACGAGGTGCTCAATAAAGACGGGGAAAATACTTACTGGAAAATGTAATAATATGGAGTTTAAAAATAGTTGATATACTTTTGACTAATATCATACATTATCTTATATAATATATTAGCCTGATATCGTACATTAGCGTAACCGCTAACGGCGTGTAAAGGGAAATCAGTGACGTGAGTTCGAATCCTGATTAAGTCAGTTTCATTCACTTTACACTATTTTTTTATAGAAATACACGAGCCATTTCTTCTTCTCCAGCTACGGGTTAAATAACAGGGTAGGCTGAGCACTCTTTGTTTGCAGAGTCTAGAATAAAAACGCTGTATTTGAAAACGTAGAGAAGCTACTTTGTTATTTTTCCCAAAATGATATAGGACTACATAGATAATAAAAAAGGAAGCTGTAGAGAGTGCTGACCATCAACATCCTGTATCCATATGGTTACCTAAACAACCTATCTTTTTACAAGCATTCTTATAAACAATGTGAAAAATGTGAAGTTCGAAAGAAATTATTTAAAACTCCTGTTGAAATTGATGATTTAGTTCCATCTCTAGTCATCTACGCCATGGCCTTGTCACTTACGTGTCAGTGAAAAACAAAGGAGACAATGTCCGTCGTTAACGAGAGCAAAATATATCTTGTTATTTTTAACGTCTCCAAAACGAAACTTCTCCGCATTAATCTTGTAAGATAACTTTTTTTATGGACTTCCATCAGCATGGCTAATGCTAACCTCTATAAAAAATGGCTCGTTCCGCTTTCTCAATCTAATGTTCTCAGCTGACACGAAGTGAAAAGATTATATTGAATCCATTGCTATGTCAACTGCTAAGAAAATTGGTTCACTGTGTCGTACGAGACAATTTTTCCTTTAGAATTTGTCTTACATATTTATAAGTCTACCTTTCGTCCGTTCTTATAATGTTGCTGTAACACATGATCCGGTGACCCTGATATTTACCATGAGCTCCTTAATAAAATCCAAAGAAGAGTCAGGTTTATTATTAGTCCTGATCTGGAGGCTCGGCTTCAGTCACTTTCTCACCAACTTAAGGTTGCCTCCCTATGTCTTTTCTATAAATACTTTCATGGTGAATATTCCGATGAGCTCTTCACTATAGTACCCAGACTTTATGAATTTAAATGTTATATTAGACTGACGTCGAGATCTCATCAATTTACCGTTGAATTGGCTAAATGCGACCGTAAGTTCTATGCTGACAGTTCTCGCACTTCTGGTCGGGTGTCCCAGCTATACACCCACGGTTCCCCACCGTTTAGAGAGAGAGAGGAGGGAGTAGGGGGGGGGGGAGAGAATACTGCTGAGAAAATATTAAAATTAAAATTACGCCATGGCCTTCTCACCGTGTCTTTTCTATAAATATTTGCATGATAATTGTTCGGATGAGCTCGTCGTTATGGTACCTAGACTTTAATGCCAATTACAGGTGAGGGACTCTAAAATCAAGCAGGTACAGAAATTTAAATACCTAGGAAGTGTTATAACAGAAGACCGGAAGTGCGACACAGAGATCCGAAGACGAATTGGCATGGCGAAAGAAGCATTCCAGAAGTTGAATAAAGTATTAAGAAACAGGACTATTTCACTAGAAACAAAGAGGAGAGTACCGGATTGCTATGTGATGTCGGTTCTTCAATATGGCAGTGAATGTTGGACAATATCTTAGAAGATGAAGGAAAAACTTAAAGCAGCTGAAATGTGGCTCTACAGAAGGATGCTGCGGATATCATGGACCGAGCATGTGAGTAATGACGAGGTTTTGGAAAAAATGAAGACGAAAAGGAAATTAATACTGAGCAGCAGGAAGAGACAACTAAAGTTCCTGGGACATGCAATGAGGAAGGAGGGATTGGAGAACCTGATACTGACAGGCCAGACAGAGGAAAGCAGAGGATAACATATTTGAAGGACCTGATCAGGTGGATGATGGAACGAGGGTTGAATGGTGCAACAGGAGAAAGCGTGCTAAGAGCCACCAGGGACAGGGAGATGTGGAAAGCCATGATCGCCTACGTCCTGAAAGGACATGGCACATAAAAGAAGAAAAGACTAGATTGACGTGGAGAACTCATCAAATAACAGTTGAGCAGGCTAAATGCAACCGCAAATTCTATGCTAACATTTTTTCTCGCATTTCTCGCTTGTGGAACTCCCTTCCAGCTCCATGCTTTTCAGCTTTCTAATCTGCAAAAGTTTAAATGGAATTTCAATCGCTATCTACTGTCCTCGCGATAACTTTTTCCCCTTCCCGCTCATTATTAATGCTTATGTTCCTAATTCTTCCACACCCTGTAATCCCCTTGTGTCTTAGTGGGTTTGTTGCCTTTCATGGGATGATACCAATTTAAAAAAAAAAGATTGTGGGAGAGAGAGGGGAGAGTGGGGAGTGAATACTTCTGATAAAATATTCAAATTAAAATAGACATTGCATTCTCAATCTGATAAGGAGGCGATTCAGGTCAAATTCCTAATTGAGATAGCTTGCTATTATCAATGAAATATAACCAGCAGAGATATAAATACATTCGTTTTAACTAAGATGACAAGATGTCAAAAAGCAAAAGTGATGAAGTCCCCTGGATCGTTTCCGATTCTCTTTAAAGAATATATCAGATAACGTACCTTGTTAATTTATCAGATAAAGTACACTTAATTTAGATTTATATATATAAGGAACACTGTTATAAAAAGACACATAAAAACTGATACAAATGCGTCGAAGTTAGTCATTTATGAAATATAGTAAAAAAATGTATTTGTAACGAAATATGTCTTATGTCGTAGATCAGGATTGGTATAATTATGTTATAGGAAGTAATTTACAAAATATTGTAAAATTATATTTTTAACGAAATATGTCTTATCTCTTACCTCAGGACTGGTACAGTTACGTCGTAGGTAATCATTTACGAAATATTCTATTAAAATTTATTACAGTATAACCCGGATATAAGAGACCTTGATATAAGAGAAACTCTGATATAAGAGACATTTTTATCTGGTCCCAAATTAGAGCCTGTGGTAATGTATATAAAATGGACCAAACCCTGATATGAGATAAACCTGGATATAAGAGAACTTTTATCCGGTCCCGACAACTCTCTTATACAGTGTAACATTGATATAAGTGATTTGCCGGGACCGGATAAAAGTTATCTTATATTCGTGTTTTCTCTTATATCCAAGTTTTCTCTTGTATCCGGGTTTGGTCTATTTTATATATATTACTACAGGCTCTAATTTGGGACAAGAGAGATATCTCTTAGATCCGGGTTGCTCTTATATCCGGGTTATACTGTATCAGGGTTACACTGTATTAACGAAATATGTCTTATGTCTTAGGACTATTACAAATACATCGAAATTAATCATTTACAAAATATTGTAACGAAATATGTTTTATGTCATAGCTAAGGCGTCGTATAATTACGTTAAAGGTAGTCATTTAAGAAATATTTTCATAAAAGTTTTTTTCTAACGGTATTTAAATGTCTTAACTAAGTACAAATACGCGGAAGGTAGTTTTTTTTAATGAAATATTGCATAAAGTTTATTGGTGTAATCCTCGGGGTTCTTGACAAAATACAACGGAGAATCTGTAATGTGATCGATACCGACTTGGCTGACCGCCTGCAGTCACTCTCTCACCGGCGTGACGTGGCTTCCCTGTGCCTCTTCTATACATACTTTCATGGTTTCTGCTCCGATTAACTTAGATCACTGGTGCCCCCTAGTTACGAATTTGCATGAGATACTAGATTAGCAGCTAGGTCCCACCATTTTACAGTGAAACCGATTAAATGTAACCGCAATTTCTACTTCAACAGCTTATTTTCTCGCACTTCCCGCCTGTGGAATTACCTTCCACATACTTGCTTCCCCGACGGCTACAACCTCCAGGAGTTTAAATGTAAGGTCAATAGACACCTCCTAACACACTAACTCGCACCCATTCTCTCAAACACTTTTCCTATGTACCTCCTTACTCGTCTATCACCCTCCTTCTGACATTTCCTATATCCAATCGCTCTAGGTAACCCCTGCGCTATAGTGGCAGTGGAATGCCTTGCTTGGGCTGAAATGATTAAAAAAAATCATTTTTCACTCTCCAGCCTCTCTCTCACAGGTGAGGTGTGACGAGTCTTTCATTGTGGTATTGCTACTACCATGGAAAGTGCTTGGATGAATTACATTCCTTGGTTCAGCCAGAACTCGCCTTCACGACTAGGAGCCGCCATGCCACTTAGACTGCAGCAAACCATCCACATTCTATATTCCACGAGTGACAAGTAACTTCCACTCGAACAGCTTCTTGTAAACCACCGCCAAGAGGATGTTTCCTCGATCACTGCAATCTTCATCTGTTTAAGTCTTGTGTTAACCGTTATCTTCCTCTCCTATCCGTATAAACTGCCTCTTAACGTAACCCTCTACCTCGAGTGGTACTCAGGCATTTTACAAAGTGAACCTTACTGTAAAAAATAAAATAAAATAAAATATGGCTTAACTGATACAAAGTTAGGAATTTTATTGGGGGAGACAAATAATTTGTTCTGTTTATTCATATCTTTAAAATTCTCATCCATAACTTATTGTTTCACTGATTTCTGCTATTTTATAATGATTATAATTAGATATCTTACTACATTTTCCTTAATCTCGTTCACGGTCTGAAATCTTCCTTTGAAAAGAAAATGTAGCTTTGGTAAGAACAGAATTACCAGGCCGTCAAATCTGGACTGAAGCAATGCTAGCATATCTGGATAATGCAATGTTTTGCACCTTCCTTCACCCCGACACGTAAAAAAAATCCTACCCGAGCTGTTTTATGTAAATGTCTCAATTGCACGGTACTTACAAGTTCAGGCAATGGTGTCTCATTGTCGGGGGAGAATCTTTCTGCGAGAGATTCTTTTGCTTCTGATTGGTTGCCGATTCAGTGGAAAATAGTGGAATAGGTTATATTCGAAATGACTGGGTACTTTCTGGACAGAACTGGTATGTTTTTTTTGTTTTTATTTTTTGTTTTTTGTTTCTTTAGATAAAACTCTGCAGTATTTGATCATTGCCTGCTGGCGTTTCGAACAAAATTCTTAGCCAAGCCATTTCGAAAAAAAAAATAAACAAATGGGAATTAATCTGAAATGATGACAATATTCCCAATCTTCCATCAGCCTTAAATTTCCGCCATTTTTTCTATGGAATTGAAAAGTATTTTCCTTTTGACCATATTTCTATAATACATACGAGAAAAATAACTTTTGGGTCAGTAACTTAAGTTATTATATTTTCTTTCCCAATAAAATACGAGAAGCACTCATAGTAGAAGGGTACAGTTAAAGAGAAACTTAACATGGCTGATGCTAGTCTCCTGGAGAGCAACCCACTGCGCCTCATTGGTTTCACTTTTTCAACCTGTCTGAAGTGGAACAACTGCATCGAATCTATAGCTGCACTTACTACTAGGAAAGTTGGGTATCTGTGTGCGGCCCGAGAGTGTTTCTCGTCAGAATCCATCTTGCACATTTATAATTCTACCATTCGTCCCTGTGTTGAATACTGTTGCCATATGCGGTCAAGTGCTTGTGATATTAATCTCGAGTTTCTCGTCAAAATACAAAGGACGCTCTGTTTTGTAATAGATCCTGACTTGGCATCTCGACTTCAGTCACTTTCTCACCGTCGTGATTTGGCTTCCTTCTGTCTTTTCTACAAATGGCAACTTCTCAGGTTGGCTTTTTTCCTGGTGCTCCGTCCACGCGAATTTAAGCGCGCTACTACATTGGCATCTAGGTCCCACTCTTTTACCATGGAAATAGTTAAATGTAACTACCACTGCTACTCGAACAGTTTTATTTATTAATTTATTTATTTTTGCACTTCCCGCCGTGGAACTCTAATACGTTTCTTTGCTCCCCTGATAGCTACAATCTCCAAAAATTAAAATTCAACATCAGTTGCCATCTTCTATCTTCTTGAATCCCGTTCATCTTTTATCCTTTCTTCAATGACCCCTTCTACTCAATCTTTTCTCTCATTATAACCCCTGCACATCAGTGGCGGTCCCGCCTTGCTTAGACTGAAATATTTAAAAACATGCAAATGATAAATGATGTGTCAGATATGAGTGAAACAAAGGGTGGTAGAGAGTAGACATTATGTGCATAAGGAAGATATGTAACGCTTGACACATGACGTGAAAAAAGCTGCCTAAAATATCAATACTCATATAGGTGACCGCTGAGGAGTACCAGTTACTGTAAGCTACCTGATAGCCCCAGCAAGCAAGCGACTGTTACAACTTCATTATTATATTAACAGAAGACCCGTGATATCTGGATTTGTTCTCGGGCTGACAGGTGACAAAAGCTTCTTAGAGTTGGATGAATAGTGAGTCACATCCACCATTTTCAAACAGCATTGCTGTATTATTATTATATAGATATCCCTACTGAGACGTGATGTGATAAAAGGTCGAGTCAAGAACCCGAGCGCGTACGCCCAGAACTAAAAATTGCCAATCCATCGCAATCGTCGGTTGCACTGGCCTCGGTAGCGACCACCGATCCACCCTCTAATATAGTAGGGTGATGCAGCCTTGGACATATGTTCTCCTGGACCAGGCATCTCTCAGTATTTTATTTTTCTCAGTTGTGTCTCTGTCCCCAGGCAGAGACACAACTGAGCCACACTCTACCTGAAGACGGAGACGCAAGTGAGAGATGATGATCCGTACCTATAAGTATTTTTATTATATTCCACAGATCAGCCCCCTTCTATATGTGCATCGTCAACATATACTGCGCGTATGCTCTTCGGATCTAAACTTCAACGGTTATACGACGCTAGAATTATTCTGAAACAAAATCGATCCATTTTACAAAGGGGTTACTTGGTATTACCTCACTTAATCGAAAATAGATACAAAGTATTCCGTCAAGATAGTCGTCACATAAATAATAGCTGGATACTCTCGTTTTCCGAGAACACTCGTTTGTAGGACTGATAGCCAATCTCTGTTGTAGACACTTCTCGGGCACTTGTTCAAAATAGTTCAATTGCAATTTCAAAGTCAAGGCAACAACTAGGGACAAATATCAGTTGAATAGAATCTATATTTAAATTGTGATGACATTTTCAAAACTTGGAAGAATTCTAGTGTAGCTATTTCTTAATCCGGAAACTCTGTCAGCAGGATACTAATTTCGAAGCCACGACTAACCTTTAAGCAGAAACATAAATTATTTACACTATTTACATTGTTTAGGACTCTTACCTTTACCTTCGTTACCGTATTCACAACAATTCGGCAGTTCTTCAGGTGAATGAAATTTCAAACTGAATGCTTTATTTTATTCACCGGGGTAGATTGTTCTAGTTCCACGAGCCATGCCTTTTCCCAATGTCAAAGTATCAGTTATCTCCCTTTATCTCAACTCTAAATTTTTTTTCACTTCTGCTACGGCCAGGTATTGAACTCACAACACTTTGGATCAAGTCACTGGATTCAACCAACGCTTTTATCCAGTCGGATAATTTGTCCTTGAAGTATTTAATCTGGGCTAGAGATTATCGAATTTGGTCTGTTAATCAATGGAACCAGTTAATATTCAGTGAGAACCCAAAATGATCTATTTTCTTCGGTGATTCAGTTAATTTTTTTTAAAATGACACCTCCCCTCCAACCACACATTTGTCTACAATTTTCTCAGATTATGATGCTTCTGTAACGTATGTCTGTCATGGTTGTCGAAAAGATCTGTCTGTTAAATAGATCAACTGATTTTGCTTCCAGGATGTTCTAGATCGTTTTCTCATCCCATACATTGAGTTTGAATTTGAGTTTTGTTTCACGGCATATCAACACCTCTGTGGAATATTTAATGCCAAAAATGATGGAGTTTAAAGTATTTTTTTAATGCTCGGTTATAGTGAGAAGGTTGATTTAGTCAGATGTCGATGATTTTTTTTTTATTTTAGAAAACTGAAGATGTTTCCTAAAAAATGTATTACTGATAATAATTTTTTTTCCAAAAATGCATTATGGCAATTTTTTACTTGGTAATATTATTTTGCAAAAAATTATATTTTTCTATAAAAGTGTATTTTTATACTTTCATAGTGTTTTAACCCCAGTTTGGAGGTTAACTATTTGCCCATAGTTGGGGCCCTAACAAGTGCTACTGCTCCGGGTCAGGGTGGATCTGGAAAAACAGCAATTAAGAGGTGGTTTCATGCTACTCACAACCTCCCAATCAGAGACCTTGCTGCCGAATGCAGTTTACCGTCATACCAACGACCCCCATACATCGATAACGAATTTGAGAGCAAGGAATTTTTTTCCAACATGATCCTCTTCCACCTCATGAAATGAAATATTCAAAAGACTAGTGTAGGCGGAAGGGAATAACTGTTCTTAATTGGCGTGTAAAAGACACACACGCAATTTCAATAGAAAATTTAAAGCAATGCGTTAAACAAACTAATTGAGAAATTGAAAAGGCACACTATCTTTATTAAATTTTCTCGTGCAACGCAGGCCGGTAGAAGAAATAAATACTGTTAAAATAAACAGGGCGTCTACTTATACACACGCAACCACTAATAAATAAACTTTAAAGTAATAACAATATGTCGGTTTAAAAAAAGTAACAACTCTTAATTCTTTAGAAACACACACACACACACACACACACACACACACACACATATATATATATATATATATATATTAGCATTCAGTGTGGGTATAGAAGAATTCAAAGGAGTATCCTGTACATACAGTGGTAGGATAACTCTCTAAGAGAGCTCTAAATATATATGCATATAAATACATATAGAGCAAATATAAGAAAAATTAAAGCAGAGACTTTATTTCATGGTGAATCGGAAGTATGGCCTATTTCAGGCGAACCATCATCAGCTTCCGTCTTTATTTTAAAATTGTAAAATAAAGACGGAAGCTGATGATGGTTTGTCTGAAATAGGTCTATACCTCCGATTTACCATGAAATAACGCGTCTGCTTTAATTTTTCTTATATATATATATATATATATATATATATATATATATATATATATATATATATGAATGAAATGAAAAGCTGCAGGTTTTAAGGTTCTCTCAAAATAAAGTACTACTGAATCATAGGGATGAATTAACGGTTTTATGTAAACATCGAAAATAATTTTCTTTAAAATTTAATTAATTACAGTGATTTATTTATGATCCAATGTAACTTGAAAATTTAAAATTATTTTACTAAAATAACCCACATAATACTTATTTGGTTTTCTTAACTATAATATACCTTATAATACTAACTTGAACATTCCACCCCCTTTACTCATGAGGTAATGCAAAATAAATTTTTAAAAAAAGAAAAGAAAAAACACTAAAATCCTTCCTGCTATTAAAAATTATTGTCTACCCATTTAAATAATGCATGGTTCCACTATGTATCTTACTCAGACAAAATTAAAAAGTCTCATGCTTTGACGCCAGGCTACTCTGTTTCCTTTCGCGTCCCAAATCTTCAACTTCATAGTTACCGAACTTACATTTTTGATTGAACGATATTGACACACCTAGAAGCATATTCTCCAACTACTACTCCTTCATTTTCTAAATAACTATGAATTCATCTTGTATTTTTTGAATAAATCATTTTGACCATTTATTTTAGAATATCAGCTAAAGAAGAACTGTATTGTTCTGAAACATGAAAATTTTGTGTGTAGCGATCAAGTGCTTTTGTAAACCATTGTAATCACAAAATTACAATATATATATATATATATATATTAGAAGTGGCACATACAAATGATTTAACAATCCACTGTTTGTAATGATTTTGAAGAGTGCTCGATACTTAGTAGAGCAATATCAATACTAATAGTTTTACTGTATGTGTTTATAATAAAAAGATAAGAGTAGTTGTAGTTTCGGTACTAGTTTATTAGTAACTCGTCAGACAGTAAACGAGATGCAAATAAACTAGGATCTGGGAACAACAGCATCCATAACTTTATAGAACATACAGTTTTGTTTCACTGATTTCTGCTAGTTTATTAGTCACGTATCAGACAGTAAACGAGATGCAAATAAACTAGGATCTGGGAACAACAGCATCCATAACTTTATAGAACATACAGTTTTGTTTCACTGATTTCTGCTAGTTTATTAGTCACGTATCAGACAGTAAACGAGATGCTAATAAACTAGGATCTGGGAACAACAGCATCCATAACTTTATAGAACATACAGTTTTGTTTCACTGATTTCTGCTAGTTTATTAGTCACGTATCAGACAGTAAACGAGATGCAAATAAACTAGGATCTGGGAACAACAGCATCCATAACTTTATAGAACATACAGTTTTGTTTCACTGATTTCTGCTAGTTTATTAGTCACGTATCAGACAGTAAACGAGATGCTAATAAACTAGGATCTGGGAACAACAGCATCCATAACTTTATAGAACATACAGTTTTGTTTCACTGATTTCTGCTAGTTTATTAGTCACGTATCAGACAGTAAACGAGATGCTAATAAACTAGGATCTGGGAACAACAGCATCCATAACTTTATAGAACATACAGTTTTGTTTCACTGATTTCTGCTAGTTTATTAGTCACGTATCAGACAGTAAACGAGATGCAAATAAACTAGGATCTGGGAACAACAGCATCCATAACTTTATAGAACATACAGTTTTGTTTCACTGATTTCTGCTAGTTTATTAGTCACGTATCAGACAGTAAACGAGATGCAAATAAACTAGGATCTGGGAACAACAGCATCCATAACTTTATAGAACATACAGTTTTGTTTCACTGATTTCTGCTAGTTTATTAGTCACGTATCAGACAGTAAACGAGATGCAAATAAACTAGGATCTGGGAACAACAGCATCCATAACTTTATAGAACATACAGTTTTGTTTCACTGATTTCTGCTAGTTTATTAGTCACGTATCAGACAGTAAACGAGATGCAAATAAACTAGGATCTGGGAACAACAGCATCCATAACTTTATAGAACATACAGTTTTGTTTCACTGATTTCTGCTAGTTTGTTAGTCACGTATCAGACAGTAAACGAGATGCAAATAAACTAGGATCTGGGAACAACAGCATCCATAACTTTATAGAACATACAGTTTTGTTTCACTGATTTCTGCTAGTTTATTAGTCACGTATCAGACAGTAAACGAGATGCTAATAAACTAGTACCGAAACACAACGACTCTTGCGTTGCAATTCACTATGTTTTTAATATAAGCACTTATAATAAAACTCATTATAATACTTTTTCTTTTCATTTACTGCAAACTACTACAAAAGTGTACATTTTGTGTCGACATTGAAAGAACAATGTCTCAGGTAATAAACGTTTCATTGAAAAAAAAAAACATTAAAAAACACCACTTCCCTTTATTTTTGGATTTTATTTGTACAAGATAAAAAGATATTATAAAGTGGGGAAAAAAGAAAAAAGGGAAAAAAATCAGAAAATATGAAAATAAATCAAGAAAGGGAAAGAAAGAGGAAAAGAAAAGATACAGAAGAAATAGAAAGTGAAAAGGAAAATAAGTGAGAAAATATAAAAAGAAAAGAGCCAATGGAAATGGCTGAGAGAAATTTTAAACTTTGGCCGGAAGTGAACTGTAGACAGATATTGACATCGGTTACACGATGTCTGGTCTCAGTGAACGGGTGAAGAGGCTCATCCCTTGTTTCCTGTTTAGGATGTGGTTTCCGGTTTTCTCTTTTCCAATCTTTTCACTCCTATGTAGCCCCCTGCACATCAATGGCGTTACCGCCTTGCTCGGGGTGATATGATTAAAAAAAAAAATTTTTTTAAAAATCGTACTTCTATAAAGAAAAAAAAAGAAAGAGGAAAAGAAAAGCTACAGAAGGAGTAGAAAGTGAAGAGGAAAATAAAGAGGAAAACGTGAGAAAATGTAGAGAGGGGAGAGACGATGAAAACTGCCAAGAAAGAGACATTTTAAATTTTGGCCGGACAAGAATTGTAGATAGATATAGATATCGGTTACATTGTTTCACGTTAAATCTTTTAGCGTTAAAAAAAAGAAAAATCACATACACAAACAGAAAATTATTCATAAAACGTAAAAAAGAGGAAATTTAAAAACATAAAACAAAGATATAAATTCATTAGACCTAATATAATAAATTGGAAAAATAAAATAAATTTAAATTTAAAATTAAATCAAAATTAAAAGAAATTAAATTAATATTAAGATTTAAAATAAAAATAAAATAAAATAATATAAATAAATAAATTTAGACAAATAAAAATATGTTATAATAATAATAAATATATAAAATATAAAAAAACAATAAAATAATAATATAAATAATAAAATACTAATAATAAATATAAAAATAAAAAAGTAATAAATAATACCAAATAATTATAAAAAATTAAATATAAGTTAGTCAGTCAGTTAAGTGCCATACGTGATACACGCTTGGGCGATCATGTTTCGAAAGAGACATGACTGACTGTGCAGAAGATTATCCCGCAGTAGGTTGCCATTACTTTCTACGGTAGACTGGTTGCTGACCAAGAAGGCTATAGAACCCAATATGTCCTTGAAGGAAGAAATGGATTAATACCTTTCCCAAGGGTATTTGCGCGTAAGTGAATGCAATGAATTCGGCTGGAATTCGAACTCGGCCCCCCAATTTCTCGATATCCAATGCACCACAACGCACCATGGCTTTATTTGAAATAGTATGGAATGCCAACACCTTGGTTGTGTCATTATTTTCTCTTCGAGATACAGGCTCTATCCATTTTAATTGTTGTTTTTTTGTTATAATTTCTCCCAAAATAAGACGGAACGCGCAGGAGGGTTACGGTGAGAGAAAAGACTGGGTACAGTGGGTATTGAAGAAAGGATAAAAGATGAACGGGATTCAAGAAGATAGAAGATGGCAATTCGCGTTGCATTTTAAACTTTTGGATATTGCAGCTATCAGGGAAGCAAGTAAACGGGATTTCCACAGTCTGGAAATCGAGAAATAAACTGATCGAATAGAAGTGGCAAAAACACTAAACAACTTCAATGGTGAAAGGGTGGGACCTATTTACCAAACTAGTAGCACGCTTAAATTCACGTGAACGGATTACCAGGTAAAAAAGCTCGTCGAAGAAGTTGCCATGAAAATATCTGTAGAAAATATTTGATTGTAGTTCTTAAGGGGGGGGGTGCGTTGTGGTGCTGTGGATATCAACTCGGAACGATAAATCTGAGAGCCGAGTTCGAATCCCAGTTGAATTTGTTGTATTCACTTACGCGCAAATTCTTCTGGAAAAGATATTAATCCATCTCTTCTCTCTACAGCTATGGGTCGAATAGCATGACAGAATGAGTTAGCAACGAGGCTATCGCAGAAAGAAATGGCAACTTACTGCGTGAAAATCTTCTGCCTACTCAGTCATGGATCAAAAGAGCGTGTATCATGTCTGGCACTTAACTGACTGATCTGGATAAATAAACTGAATATTAGGAGAGATTGGGTTCTGTAGCCTTGGTTGGTAACTAGTCTACCGCAGAAAGAAATGACAAACTACTGCAGGAAAATCTTCTGCCTAGTGAGTGATGGATCAAAAGAGACATGATCGTCCAATGGTGTATCACGTGTGGCCTTAACTGACTGATCTTTATAAAATAATTTGATAGCAGGATAGATTGGGTTCTATAGGCTTGGTTGGCATTCGACTGCGGGAAAAATCTTCTGCCTAATCAGTTGTGCATCGAAAGAGACATGATCGTCCAAGCTTGTATCACGTATGGCACTTAACTGACTGAGTCGTTAAGTGATGTGATTTCAGGTTTTCGTGGAGGCTTCTAAAGTCGATCGATTTTTTTATTGTTTGACATTTTACTTGGATGAAAGTGGTTTCTTATTTTCAGTTATATTTTGACTTTGTGCATCAGTGTCTGGATCTTGTTTGAGAAGAATGTTTCCTCCTAATTGAGGAAGGGAAGGCCGTCTGGTTTAGCAGACATTTTGGTCGTCTGTCGTATGACATGAACCTTTAAACTAAGTATTTTGATTGTTGTCTATAAATCGAAATGAAAACATTACGTCAGTTTTCGTTGCGTTCTATTTATTTAATATCATTCGTTGTTGTTCTTATTTCAGCTCTCTTTTTCTTTGTGCTCGCAAATATCGTTGGCATTCGCGATTAATCAGTTCTTCAAAGCTGCAAATGTTAATTAAAATAAACTCAGTCCACGCACCGCCTTCAGTATTCTATTTTGTCGGGCAATGATATCAGCGTCTGAACTGACGAGAAGGAGAGAGAAAGAGAGAGAGGCCGCGGAGACAGAGCAAACAAGCAAGGAAACGAAAAAATAAAACGAGGGGGAGAGAGAGAGAGAGAGAGAGAGAGAGAGTGGGGTTTGGGTGCCAGTGGTTCTAGTCACGAGTTAAAACGCAACCACATCATACGTTCGTGAAGTCATCCAACCCGGGTGGTTGTAAAACGAGTTGAATTTGGGAGGAGGCAAATGTGAAGTGGTTAGAACTTGGGTAGGGCAAGACTTGGAGATGACGGAAAGATCTCTGCTTAATTGGTTACACGTTTCGTCTCGCGCGAACAGTCCCCAAGGATAAGCTACCCTGACCTGCTCGCAAAAACTTTACGTACAAAAACATTGCCACATGGTCAATATTCCGGCTTGGAATGCTTCTAAATAAAAAATAAAAAAAACAAATATTTTGAGATAAAAACGAAGTAAAATAAAATAAATATTATTATTAGGATATTATGAGTATTATTAAGTATTTTCGTTTTTATTTTTATTTTTATTTTATATTTTTACTTAAAACATATTTCATATCCACGTTTCGAAGTCTAGAAACCAGTCCACTATATGATTAATATTGATATAATCATCATACAGGGTGCGGCAGAAATACCTCCCACATTTTATAGGTTAACAACAAGACCAAGGTAATGTTATTCATACCCATGTTTCTTTGACATGGCACAGAACAGGTTTATCTTAAAAGAATTTCGCTCGTGCACAAGAGTTACACGCGCGTTCTTAGTCCCCCATGTGCATTTGTTAAGCTTGTGTTGTATATTCTTTTGGTCGGTGTAGAATTTCGCCTGGAAGTGTATTTTTTTAATGTAACATGGGTACGAAATACAGCTGGTGAAGGCCGGATTTTGTTTTGATGAACATTGATTAAAAATGTCAGCGCTCGAGATGGGACAGAATGCACCGGAAGTGCACCAGGTGTCAAAATGAGGACAAATATTCAAGTGACGTCAGTTGTCACACAGTTAGAGTTTCGTTATAGAGAGCAGTTTGCAGACAGTAGTTGAGTTGAGAATACAGGGCAGCCAGCCAGCTGTCTCGCCACCTCGATGCGTATGTTCTGTCAACCTCGAAAAGACCACCTCCACTCCACGGCCAAGTCACCGAATAAGCGAAATAAAAATACTGAATATTTTTATTTTATTTAAATATGAAGTGTTGCAGTCCGTCATTTTGAAGTGAAAAAGATCGTTGATTTCATAACCGTGAAAATTTGGGCCCAGTTTGTGTTTCGTCATTTTGATTGAGAAGAATTTTCATCATTTTGACAAAGAAAACTTCGTCATTTTTGCTTGGAAAAAGATAATAACTTTTGAGTCACCGATTGTAATTTTCCCGTGTAATTCGACAGAGATTAAATGGGAACCAATTTCTATTTAATCTCCGTCGGATTAATTTATACATTATATAACAAATATGCAATTTGGGTTGAAGTGTTTTTTCCCGTCGACAGAATATACAACAAATATAATTTTAGACTGCATATTTAATACCCGTCGAACTGGGTATATAACACTTTGACACTTAGGTGGAAGGTTACCTTATCGCTAAACGACTTCACTGGTTTTGTAAATTACATTACTGAATTAAAATTTAATTAACTGAAGAAAACTTGACACATTTTGCTTTTAAATATTGAACAGGTGAAGAGGCTCATCCCTTGTTCCCTGTTTAGGATGTGGTTTCCGGCTTTCTCTCTTCCAATCTTTTCACTCTTCTCTTTTTTATCTTTTTCAATTGGAGTAGATAGACTAAACTATTGCCCAGTTCACACTCCACCCACGTCTATTGAACAGGTTAAGGGGCTCATCCCTTGTTCCCTGTTTAAGATGTGGTTTCCGGCTTTCTCTTTTCCAATCTTTTCACTCTTCCCTTTTTTATTTTTTTCAATTGGAGTAGATAGACTAAACTATCGCCTGGTTCATACTCCACCCACGTCTATTGAACAGGTGTAGAGGCTCGTGCCTTGTTCCCTGTTTAGGATGTGGTTTCCGGCTTTCTCTCTTCCAATCTTTTCACTCTTCTCTTTTTTATCTTTTTCAATTGGAGTAGATCGACTAAACTATCACCCGGTTCACACTCCACCCACGTCTATTGAACAGGTGAAGAGGCTCATCCCTTGTTCTCTGTTTAGGATGTGGTTTCCGGCTTTCTCTCTTCCAATCTTTTCACTCTTCTCTTTTTTATCTTTTTCAATTGGAGTAGATAAACTGAACTATCGCCCGGTTCATACTCCACCCACGTCTATTTCTCTTTTCCAATCTTTTGACTCTTATGTAGCCCCCTGCACATCAGTGGCGTTACCGCCTTGCTCGGGGTGATATGATTTTTAAAAAAATGCTACCAGTTCAATCTTGCTAAATTTCGTAGTTCACGAGTTCTTAGAATTTGACATAGACTTTTGAAACACCCTGTATACGTTATAAAGCACTCGCGTTTGGTATATACTGCTGCAGCTGCTACAGCGAAAACACAATCATCTTGACATCAACGACCAACACGAACAACGTGTATATAAAATTATTATTTTATATTTATATTCTCTTCGGTGACAATTGTGTGTAGAGGGTAGACAGAGGAGAGCACGAACATACGCACATACGGACTGGAGTTCTTCCTTGCATTTTTTAGAGTCCTTTGGCTTCGCCTTCCGCCCTTCATCCCGGAAAAACCTGGTCTTATATAAATCCAGGTCTGACGAGCTTGACGTCATCTCTGGGTAGGCACACCCGCCGTTGATTGCCTTTAGCCAGTTGCATTTTGTCTCATCAACTTCCTTCTTCTTCTTTTTTTTCATTGTTCGACTTTGATACGACTACCCTACGCCAAAACCATACTTTTGACGGCTCACCAAAATATAATTCATTCCTTTAATGTAAGCTGACTTTAGTGGGTCACAAACCGCATTACTTTTCTCATTTTCCGGCCTTGAACATTATTTCTGCATTTCAATTCTCGATCTCTGCTTATCACTGCCTGCATTATTCGCTTCTTACCGAAATAATATTTATTTAACGTAAACTATATTCTGTGGGTCACAAGTCGCATTCATTTTCTGATTGTTTTATATTTCGTGACCTTACAAGAAGGCGTATTAGACACTTTTATTTTTCTTCATTTCCGTTTCGATTGAAATAATATTTCTGTTTATCATCGCCTGTTTATTTTTTTTTTCGCCTTTCACAAAAATAACATTTACTTAATGTCAATTATATTCTGTGGATCACAGAATATATATATATATATATATATATATATATATATATATATATATATATATATATATATATAAATCATATCACCCCAACCAAGGCGGTGACGCCACTGATGCGCATGGGGATACTTAAGAGTAGAATGATTGGAAAAGAGAAAGCCGGGAACCACCTCCTAAACAGGAAACAAGGGATGAGCCTCTTCACCTGTTCAAAAGACGCGGGTGGAGTGTGAACCGGGCGGTAGTTAAGTCTACCTACTCCAATTGAGAACAAAAAAAAAAGGAGAAAAGAAAAAAGTGAAAGAAGATTGGGAAAAAAAATAAAAAAAGAAAGCCGGGAACCATATATATATAAAGGAAAACTCAACACACCATCAAGTGGTTATAAGATCCATTTCAATAAACTAATGAGTTCATTTCATTAGAACACGTTTTATTTGGTATAAATATTCTTCTAGAAAATGCCAATAATTTTTTACTTGATTTTAATTTGGTGTCCAAATGAAAATCAAGTAATAGAAATAGAATAGAAATATTCAGCCTTATCTCGTAAAGATCGCCGAGGTTAGAGAAAAAATAACTCATTGGGCAGAATGAGTGGCTATATATTAATGACATAGCCACTCACAAGCACGCGAATACGTACACACACATGTGTATGAAAATACACATGTATGAAAATACCTACGCATACACACATACATACCTATACATATATACACATGATGTGTTGAGTTTTCCTTTATGTATATCATATTGCTCTGGATAACATCCATTAAGCACTATATACAGATTTATCGCTAAATATATTATTAAAGAGATATTTTTCGATAACCTCGCCGTTCACGGATTTGACATCACTATCTCTCTATCACTCTATTTCTCTCTCTCTCTCTCTCTCTCTCTATATATATATATATATATATATATATATATATATATAATGTGAATAGGTTTTCACTTTGTTGAACAGTGTTATTTCAGTCATGCCATCTTCGAAGATTCGGTAAATTAGAAAACAATAGCAGTAGACAAATAACCCTGAAATGTGACGACATCACAGTTATGCCTTCACAAAACTTCGAACTGAAATAGCACTAGTCCGCTAACTGAAAAACCTCTGCATATTAACTCTCTCTCTCTCTCTCTCTCTCTCTCTTGATATCGAGCACTATTTGCCAAAAAAGCTGCTTGCCTAAACTTTTGGCATTAAGCTTCATTACAAGTTAACACACACACACACACACTCACACACACACACACACACACACACACACACACACACACATATATATTTATATACATAGTTTGTATACACATATGTATACTTATTTACATACATGCCTTTATATATATATATATATATATATATATAAAGGCATGTATGTAAATAAGTATACATACATGCCTTTATATATATATATATATATATATATATATATATATATATATATTACTCTTCAGCAATGAGTTGGCTTCTGTCGGTGACGGGCGTGTGTATACACCGCTTATATATAAGACGCTAAAATTTCCATTCTCTGATTCCATACACCTATGTCCTAGGGGTTAGCGACTCCGACTGACACCAAATCAATCGAGATTCGATTCCGGCCAGAAGCAAGTGAATGCCTAGCCACACTGATGAGCTGGGATACAGCGAAACAGGCTTTTATGTTGATGACGAATATATTTTCTATAGTGACCCCTGTCTCTTTATAAATATAACAAATCTTACCAATATATTTATCTATTTTTATTAGCCTTTTCCATATTCTACAGTTAGTGGTGTCAGAACATACAAACACACATTCGAGTTAAAAGTGCCCATCCATACTTTTGTCTGTCAGTTTCGATGTCTATCGTGCTCGTGAAATAATCATAGTTAAAAATGCCACAAAAGAATTATCAATGACATTTTGGTGGTGTACTCTTCCTACTCTTATTTTAAGATAGTCAATGTCTGTATGCATGTGGGCGAGTCGGCTGCTTGCAGGGTGGAGTCGACACGTACAAAACGAAACAGAGCACATAGCTTAATTTCATTTGAACTCTTAAAAGCTAAAATAATAATAATAATAATAATAATAATAATAATAATAATAATAATAATAATAACGAAGTCTACGCTCATCTAGAGAGGGAATTGAAATTTCATGTCCATTTCTTTTCAATAGATAGAAAGATACAGAGATAGATGGATGGCAAAGTTATTTTTTTAATGTCATCACCATGTCAGCAAACGACCAGTTCGACAGTAGGAGGAAGGAACTCACTTAAAAGCATATCCCCTCTTCAATTATATATATATATATATATATATATATATATATATATATATATCAATTCAGGTTTCAGGTAGACAGTGCACTGATTTAATCTTTCACCCATATCTAAACAAGGAAAATGATATGAAAGTTAATCCAGTCGAAAAATTCGGGGTAGAGCAAGAAGATATTTCGCTGTCAGCACTGACAATATTCGTTAATGCTGAAATGTTTTGCTTACTGGAAATATTAAATTTAATCTATTAGCTTGAAATAAAAAATAAAATAAAAATTCGAAAAATGTTTTCATTTTCAAAAATTCATTTTAAACCTTAGCTTTTATTTGTATATATATATATATATATATATATATATATATATATATATATTATCGTAAAGTGCTCAATATGGAGGTATCGATAAAGCTTTGATAAAGAGTTTGTCTCTTTAATAACTTGTTTGAAAAGAAAACAGCCCTGACAAGTTAGAACATTAAAACGGTGTCCTCACGAAACTGATTTCAGCATAAATATGCTCTGTTAGGGAGACAAACTCTTTGAACATATGTATATATATATATATATATATATATATATATATATATAGGTTCAAGGAGTTTGTCTCTCTAATAGAGAAGATATATATATATATAGGACCGGTGCCGATTACCAGCGAAATCCCGACATAGGGTGGGGAGCAAGCCAAGCCTGATTAGGGGTCCCGGGTTGTTTGACTATCGTTAACATATCAACATTTTCTTTTTTTTTTCTACTTATACTTTCCTTTTATGTACAACTATTAAAGAATAAAACATTTCGCGAATTTTGATATGATCCTGAGGTCTTTTTTTTTTTAATCCGTGAATGTGTTTTGCTCATGCTAAGCTGCATAAAATTTATCATGATTTCATCCTTCATGTTGAATATGTTAAAATTATTGAATATTTTAACGAGAAAAATCTCAAGCTGATGTTAAAAATAGCCTCAAAAATGTTGCTGATTCATTTAAGATATCTATTATGAAATGTCTCAAATTATTTTAGATACATTGTACATATTTTCATTTTTTTCTAGTTAAACTGGTCATCTAAATTATATATGACCCATTATTGTACAAAATTCAGTTATAATAATATTTGTATTTTATATGAACTTGAGATGTAGTGGAGTGGGTGTTTTGTATCATAAATTCAGTCGGAGATCATGACACGAGAGCCTTGTACGAACCTATATATATATATATATATATATATATATATATATATATATATATATATATGCGTGTGTGTGTGTGTGTGTATGTGCATGTGTATGTGAATATCGTTAATGAAAAATGTAACTGCAAAGACAAAAATAAATGCCCACTTAACGGAGTTTGTAAAACCGAAGGAGTTATTTCCAAATAAAAAATACAAGAAGCAGATGGACAGAAAGAATCATACATCAGGTGTACTGAAGGAAAATTTAAAAAACTTTGGTATACTTCCAAGTCTACATTCCAGCTGGAGAGCCTTAAAAATTGTACCAAACTAGTTATTCACGTGTGGAAACTAAAAGAAAAACTGTCAAAGAAACTTATGTAACTTGCAACCTATAAAACATAAATATATATATGTATATATATATATATATATATATATATATATATATATATATATATGTGTGTGTGTGTGTGTGTGTGTGTGTGTGTGTGTACGCACATACACGTTGTGATGCAGTGGACATTAGCTGAGAACGAGAAACCTGAGAGCCGATTTCGAATTCCAGTTGAATTCGTTGCATTCACTTACGCGCAAATACCCTTGAAGTGGGTATTAATCCGTCTCTTCCGTCTTGTTATAGGTTAAATAGCAAAACAAATTTGAGTCCTATAGCTTTGGCTGGCAACCAGTCTACCGCATAAAGTAATGGCAACCTACTGCGGGAAAATTTTTTGCCCAGTTAGTCATATCTTTTTAGAGACATGATCGCCCAAGCGTGCATCAAGTATGGCACTCAACTGATATATATATATAGGAAGTTATTTCTAAATAAGCAAGTACAAGATTTCAGATGGACAGAAAAAAATTGTACATAATACTGAAAGAAAATTTTAAAAACGGTGGTATAATTCCAAGTCTACATTCAACTGGAGAGCCTTAAAAATTGTACCAAACTAGTTAATCACGTGTGGAAATTAAAAGAAAAAATGGCAATGAACCTTATGTAACTTGGGGCATATTAAAAACCTTGCAACGGTAGTGATGTCTGCAAATTGTGCCAAGAAGAGAAGTTAGCGATAATATCATTTTCAAAACGAAAATGTTGCTAAATGAAAGATTCGAAATAATGTCTGGATGTAAGCGCATCAAAAAATATCTTTTAAGTTCATACAAACACGGATTCTTGACCAGCTCCACACTTTTTTTAAATTTCCAGTTATGCGTTCTGAAAGTTCCTGTTATGCGTTCGATAAAATGTTGGAAAATCAATTGATATAAAATGCCTGAATATACTAAAATGCTGAAACCAAGGTAGAGTATTTGGCTAAATTCTGAATTTATATATATATATTATTTTAAATCCAAAAAGGATGAACAAATAGGTAAAATCCCCAAACCCTATATTATTAATATTAATTTCATCCCTATTAAAATTGATCAAGGTGGAGGGCCCGATGTAAACTTTTTTTAAATTTCCAGTTATGCGTTCTGAAAGTTCCTGTTATGCGTTCGATAAAATGTTGGAAAATCAATTGATATAAAATGCCTGAATATACTAAAATGCTGAAACCAAGGTAGAGTATTTGGCTAAATTCTGAATTTATATATATATATTATTTTAAATCCAAAAAGGATGAACAAATAGGTAAAATCCCCAAACCCTATATTATTAATATTAATTTCATCCCTATTAAAATTGATCAAGGTGGAGGGCCCGATGTAAATAGTATTATCTATTTACAGAGCCAAATACATAAAGTAATTAAAAAATGTTGAAATTTAATTTCGTTGGATGAGCATTGCAGCGAGAAAATTCTCGCTTCATCAGCAAAACAAAAATTTTATTAAATCAAATATGTTACAAAATTTCTATATTTCCTATATATACATATTGAAGTCAACCCCAAGAGACGACAGTCTGTTTCATGTTAAATACAATCGTCAGGTCTTGATATTAAGGACTTTAACGCATAAATATACCATACCACAAAACTTGTGTGTTTGTGCGCGTTTTGTCCGCTTGACTTAATGAATATGTTTCGTAAGAATCCGAGAATTGCAAGCAAATATTCGGCTCTATCAAAAGAATGCATCTTTATGAGGTCAAATAACTTTCGACAAACAATGCGAGCACCTTCACCGTCCAAATTTTTGGCAAGTTTTCAATATTTACTATTGAACCACCGGAATAAACCCCGATCCCCGCGCCTATATGTTCCTGTTAGATTTCAGCCCTCAGCAACAGACTTACTTGCATGGGGAACTTCGAACAAAAGTGCTGACCGTTTTTCTATCAGAACACATAACCCCTCACCACTTTTACAGGGATTCTTGCTGAAAATTGCCTGACATACCAGTGTTTAAAGTTATGAATCATCAGTGGTATTCTCTTTTATGTTTCGGAGGTGGGAAGGAACTGAACGGGCGACTTGATCGTGTGAAATATGTTTGCTGGGGAATAAGGTGGCACAGAAATACGCTCAGGTTCCCCACAGAAAGTAAATTGATGCGTGGAATATTCCGTTCTCGTCAGCGTAGCATAAGATCAGAAGCAGGCTACAGTATCTGAGAGACGCTGCTCTGTCGCTGTTTACCGTCGAAAGTGTTCAGACGCACTACATTCTTTTGTTCTGCTTTTTGCAACCTTCAAGGCTCACCTCATATTCCATCAGTGAGAGTCCTAACACGATTTTCTTCCATGTGACATCTCCCTTCAGAACGTTGGCAATCAGGGCTCTTCATAACTTTCTTTCCTTTGTTGTTTTTGTTTTGTTTGTTTTTAGCGGCATATCAACAACCTCTATGCGTTATTTACTGCTTAAATAGTTCTTTTTTTTTATTAAATAATAATAGTTTTTGTAATAAATATCTTATTAATTAACCCATAGTGGGGGATAAGAGACGGATCCATACCTTTCCCAAGAGTATTTGCGCGTAATAAACCCAGTATAATGAACCCAACTGGAATTGGAACTCGGCACGTCGATTAACAATTCCAAGTTACTATATATTACACCAACTGCGCATTACACCACAGACTATCGCCGCTCAGTGTTGACCCTAGTGTCAACTTTTATGTTTCCATGTACCCTATCCCTGATATTGACCACTTTTAACCGTAAATAACTACTTCTTTATGCGTCATCTTCCCTCAGTACGTAGGGATCATGGCTCTCCACAATTTCTGTATTTTCTGTATTTCTAAACCCTGTTTCACCATCCGTTTTCTCAAGCTCACCAAGTATGTTATGCGTTGTTTTCCTCTTTTTCTCTTACCTTCAATTTATCCTGTGAGTATCAGATTTTCCAAGCCCTCTTTCCTAATGATGTGCCCCATAAATTTCAGCTGCCTCTTCCTGTTATCATTTTGTTTCTATTTTCTCTAAAACTTCATCGTTGCTCACATATTCGACCCATAGCATCTTCACGTTACTTCTTCATCTTTAAGGAAATTGTCTAGCATTCATTAACATACAGGAGACAGACATAAGTTAACAGTTCAGTACTTTTTTCTTTGTTTTTAACGAAATTATTCTATCTTTTGATACTTTGCTTAGATTTTGGATAGCATCTTCGGCTTTCCAAATGCGACTTGGGATTTCAGTGCCACACTTACCAGATATTTACATTTTTGTCCTTGTTTGATTTTGGTACATCCGATTTGTAATTTGTATTTTGCTAATCACCCTGCATTATGTTTTCTTGCAGTTTGTGCTTAGTCCTTTCTTTTCACTTTTCTTCTGTAAGAGATTGTGTCATCTTCTTTTCGTGTCTGTTAGGAACATCTATGACAAAATGGGAAAAGATTGATGGTTCAATTGATTTTTCTATATTTCTGAAATGAGTTAGTATTTACAGTATTTACATTATTCAGACTATTGTCCTCATCTGTGTTGCCATTTGTATTTCAGCCGTTGTACGCTCCGGCCTTCTTCAGGTGCTAGGAATTTCGAACCGAACCCTTTATTATAATCACTTATCTCCTTCTAACCTAAGTGATTTGTTTTCACAGATTATTAAACTTTTTCAGTTTATTTAAATCCGGAATTTTTTTTAGATTGTAACAATTTTGAGGAAGATACTAATGATTTCACTAAATCACAAGTCTTGCTAATCGACCCATAACTGGAAAGAGAAGAGATCGATTGATAGCTTTCCCAAGGGTAAGTGAATATAATGAACCCAACTGGAATTGGGTCTCAGCTTTCCGATTCACAGCCTGTAACCGCCTGCCCACTGGCGGACAGGCGGCTACAGGCTGTGAAAGTGAAAGAGAAGCCTTAGAATAGGGAAAATTGAGGAAAAGATGAAAGCTGAACTGGGTTTAGGAAAACAGAGGATGACGAATGATTTTGCATTTAAATATCTGAAGATTGTAATTATCAGGTAATAAAGTAAACGGAATGGAATTTCACAGGTAGAAATTGCGAGAAAAGAATCTATTGGAGTAGAAATGTTGGATGCATTTAGCTATTTTAGTAGTAAAATCTAGTAAAACGCTTAAATTCATGTAGTCGTGCCATATGGGGGGAAAGCTCGTCAGAGCAGTTGACATGTAAATAGCTGTAGAAAAGACAGAGATGAAGTCATGTCATATCGATGAGAAAGTGACTAAATTCGAGATAACTGTTCAGGATTGATTACATTACAGATGCTTCTTTGTATCTTGTCAATAAACACACACACACACATATACATTATATATATATATATATATATATATATATATATATATATATATGTTTGTGTGTATTTCGAATTAATAAAAGTAAAAGGTTTGTCATTTAGCTGATGAATCTAATCCTCATCACCCCGACTCCAGAGTTTCGTAGACGTACTCTTCGAGAAACATTCCGTCCACTCATCACGGATTACCACCAACTGAAACAATCTTGCACATATATAAATCTACCATCTGCCCGTGCATTGAATACTGCTGCCATGTCTGGTCGGGTACTTCTGCTATCCACTTAGGGGTCCTTGACCCAAATCCAACGGAGAATCTGTAATGTGATCGATCCCGACTTGGCATCTCAGATACAGTCACTTTCTCACCGGCACAATGTGGCTTCCCTGTGTCTCTTCTACAAATACTTTCACGGCTTCTGCTCCGATGAACTTAGCTCACTGGTGCCCCCTATATATGAATTTACTCGAGCCACAAGATTAGCAACTAGGTACTGTGAAACCAATAAAATGTAAACGCAAGTTCTACTCCATCAGCTTCTTTCCTCGCACTTCCCACCTGTGGAATTTTATTCGTTTACTTACTTCTCCGACAGCGACAATCTCCAAGAATTTAAATGTAAAGTTAATAGTCATATCTTATCTCACTAATTTGCATCCTCTCTCTAATGCTCCTTTCTCTGTCCACTCCACTCCCATCATTATTCTCATCCTTCTCTTACCACTTCCTGACACCCCCTATAACCTGTCACTCTTTCTCATAACTTTCCTCTTATGTAATCCCCTGCAAAACAGTGACAGTAAAATGCCTTGCTTGGGGCGATATGATTATAAAAAAAAATTGGCTTCTCATATTTGTCGATTTTTCTTTTTATGGAGTTTTCATTGGTATAATTTTTTTTATGGTGAATGCGCTCGATCGACTATGCTTCTGCCTGTGCGTACGTGTAGAATGTCATGGTTAGTTACACTTTCCATCGTTTTTTTTTTAATGTATACCCACTTATCATTGGTTTTTTTGTTGTTGTTGTTGTTGTTGTTGTTGTTGTTGTTACCTTTTCTCTCTTTTTCTCGTTTTACTCTTTTCTTTCAGTTGTAGCTATACACAGAACCTGTATATATGTTCGTGGGAGGGTTTTCTTCGGATTTTATTAATTGTCTGAACACACCATACCCTGACGCTGTATAGAAGTGGAATAGTATTGCTTGATCATGTAAAATACAGTTCTTACGATTTTATTTTACGCCAGTGCACCCTGGAGAAATCAGCATGTACGCGGGGATCTGATGTACTTGGCGCTGACAATGTTGACTGTTTAGGCGGGGAACTATTTTTGTAGTATAAATGTAACGGGAGGAAAAATATCTTGATTACTGAATACAAACGTTAAGCAAAACTTTGAGGCAGACAGTGTAACGCTTACTTCTATTTGCTCTGTAATTGAAGAATATTTCTCACCTTAAGGTCGCAAGGTCAAGAATTAAACCAGTATTACTTCAAACACCTTACTCTCTGCCCTTCTCATCTCTGCATTTCACTCTACATACCACCGTCCCACTGTCTTTTCGACTGATATTTTAATGGCAGTTGTTTTGGTGAGAAAAGCGTAACTCGAATAACACTGACTAATCGATCACTGAATACTAAATGTTTCCACACAATGAAACGGCTAATATTACTATTAGAGAGGAGGCGAGCAGATGCCAGACCTTGATCCCATCTCGATGGCTAAGAAGTGAATAAAAGTGTATCTCGAATAGCAATAGGTTCTCGGTCAATGAAAATCAAGACTATTCTGAGGACCCTAGATGTTATGCCAGGATTTGTCATCAGAGGCCACAATTTGAACAACATAAGGTAGGCAGATGATACAGTGCTGATAACAGACACGGAAAATATATTACAAGACCTCCTACGAAAAGTAGCTGAAGAGAGTGACAAGAAAGGACTACAAATAAACTGCAAGAAAACCGAATGCATGGTCATCAGCAAAAAGAGCAGCCCAAAATGCCAAATACAGGTGGGGGATACTAAAATCAACCAGATACAAAAATTTAAATACTTGGGAAGTGTTTTAACAAAAGACAGAAAGTGCGACACAGAGATCCAAAGGCGAATTGGCATGGTGAAGATCGCATTCCAGAAGTTGAGTAGAGTATTAAGAGACAGGAAAATTTCGTTAAAAGCAAAGAAAAGAGTACTGGATTGCTATGTGATGTCAGTTCTTCAATATGGCAGTGAATACTGGACAATATCATCAAAGATGAAGAAAGAACTTGAAGTAATTGAAATATGGTTCTACAGAAGGATGCTGCGGATATCATGAATCGAGAATGTGAGCAATAATGAGGTTTTCGAAAGAATAGAAACGAAAAGAAAATTAGCTAAAGTTCCTGGAACGTGCAATGAGGAAAGAGGGCTTGGAGAACCTGATACTAACAGGCCAGATAGAGGGAAAAAGAGACAGAGAAAAGCAGAGAATAACATATTTGAAGAGCCTGAGCAGGTGGATGACAGAACGGGGGTTGCGAGATGTTACAGGAGAAAGCGTGCTAAGAGCCACCAGGAATAGGGAGACGTAGAAAGCCATGATTACCTACGCCCTGAAAGGACAAGGCACATAGAAGAAGAAGAAGAATATTATTATTAGAGGGAACGAGAACAAATACTAAACTTTGATTTCGAACCGACAGCCAGGCAGTGAAGAAAACCTTAACTAGAGTAGTACTCACTTAATGAATACCGAACATCTCCACATAAGGAACGACTGGTATTACCATTAGAGAGGACGTGAACAGATAATATGTTCTCGTCCTCTAAATGTAGTAACCAAGTTACTATATTTTGATCCCAGCCCAATTACTAGGTACTGAAGAAAAGTAGAACTCTAGTCGCTGTAGCTACTCGCCGAATGGATACTAAATGATTCCACCTAAGGAAACAGTTAATATTACAATTAATTGTAATATTAACTGTTTCAGTATAACCCGGATATATGAGACCCGGATATAAAACAAACCCGGATATAAGATATATTTTATCTGGTCACAAACTAGAGCCTGTGGTAGTGTATATAAAATAGACCAAACTCGTATATAAGAAAAACCCGGATATAAAAAACCCGGATATAAGGCAACCTTTATCCGGTCCCAACAACTCTTTTATATCAGGGTTACACTGTACCATTAAACTATGAATATGTGTCGTAGGCGGTGGAGATGGAAGCATTCCAAGCGGTTCTCTTGTCTAGTGTAAGTCGTCCAAGAATCACTCGCATACCTAGGATATTTGCTTGGTAGATGCTGAGTTTGGTGTTCA
This sequence comes from Ascarosepion bandense, assembly GCA_037127315.1. NCBI lineage: Eukaryota > Metazoa > Mollusca > Cephalopoda > Sepiida > Sepiidae > Ascarosepion > Ascarosepion bandense. The sequence continues at coordinate 3,220,622 of JBBBDQ010000792.1, read as the reverse complement.
GAACAAAAACTGAACTGTTTTGCCGTACCCTCTTGTTTAATCTGTCCAACACAGATACAAATTTGAATACAGGTATTACAGAATATCAGGTGTCCTGTGTATGACGATAAACCACATTCGGCAGCAAGGTCTCTGATTGGGAGGTTTAGAGGAGCGTGAACCCACCTTTTAATTGCTGTTGTTCCCAGATCCACGCCGACCAGTGTTGGTACACCTGTCTGAGCTCCAGCTATGGGTAAATAGTTAGCACCCAAACTTGCGTCAAAACACTATAAAAATATAAAAATATGATTTTCATATAAGAAAATTCCAGCAACACATTTTTGGAAAAGAAAATATTTCCAGAAATAATTTATTCATAAAAAAATATTGCCAGAAATAATTTATTCATAAAAAAATATTACCAACAATAGATATGATTCTTGAGAAAACCCTCTTTACAAATATACTTTAATGAAACCTGATCTAAAAAATGATTTCTTGCAAAGAATATATATTCAGTTCCTATTAAAATATTGTAATAATTTTGTCGGCACTAATATATGTTGTAAAACGTAATAAACCAAACCAAACCAAAGAATATCAAAGCTAACGTTTCGGTGAAAACACTTCTTTTTTTACAAAGTGTCTTCAAAATGAAATTTCAGTTTTGCAGATGTAATAAAATAATAATATATAATAACATTTTCTATTAGAGCGAAACTCATTGAAGCATATTCGGGGGCTGGACATTGTTGAATTAATTTTTCGAATGGCTGTCTGACTGTCGGGAAGCGGCGGCAAGCATTCAAGTGTTAGTAATTCAATCCATTTTGTGCATATTTTTATATTCTTTTTCCATTCTTGAATTCCTCCGAGAGGGGAACTGATTTGTTAAATCGAATATCTGAAATTCCTTTCTCAATGTTGCCCACGAAATTGTAGTGTTTGACATCGGCTTAATAATATTGGTACTTAAAAAGCAAAAGAATTAACAAATAAATCAATAAATAAGAATAAAAAAGATTTTTCAAAAAAGAAAAAATCCCCCTCCTCTCTCTCTCTCTCTCTCTCACACACACACGCACACACACACACACACACACTCTGTCTCTCTCTGTCTGTCTGTCTGTCTGTCTCTCTCTCTCTCTCTCTCTCTCTCTCTCTCTCTCTCTCTCTGGGACGATTTATTGAGAGTTATTTAAAAATTGTAAGTTTTACGTCGTTCAAATAATATTTTATACTTAAGAAAGAAAGAAAGAAAGAAAGAAAGAAACGTTATATAGAAAAAAGAAAAAGGAAAAGAAAAAAGCAAGCCACTCCCTGGAAAGATATCCCGCGAATGATTTAAGAACCAATAAATGTCTGCATGCATGATGGTGTATGCTGGTGTACACTTTCAGGTGTGCCTCTAAGCAACTTTTCAAACTATGCTATGCATTATTCATGTCTTCGTTTACATTAAGTTGGCACAATAACACCAACGGTCGAAAACTAAAAAGTAAAGAGTACACAAGGAGTGCATACCTCAGCCAACGTTGAAAAAAAAAACTGTGTAAAACATAATTAATCTTCCTTTGTTTCTTCTTTTTACTAATATTCATCGATTTCAAAACACATAAGTCACTCAAGGTTTTCGGGCAACGATAAACATTCGTGCCCACAAAATAAAAACAGTTTCATGATGACGGTTTTTCTTATGACATTGCTTTTATTTTAACCACCTTCATGCTTCGTCAATATTTATTTTTTATTGTTTTAAAAAGTAATGATTAGAATTCTAAAAAAACCTAAAAATATGAAAGTGAATTTATAAATTTTCTTTGTTCTACATAATTGACAACAAAAATAATAAACACTGTTTATTTATTAGATTATTCATTTGCACTATTTATTCAATATATATTTTTATTGTAAATTCTCAAGAACAACAAAAAAAAACAATGTATAAATTCGCATATCTTTAGGTTTTATTTTATTTTAATCATCGCTTTTTGAAAGGATAAACATTGCCGAAGAGTAAATAAAGTTAAAATAAAAGCAGTTTCATGGGAAAAAAGAACGTCATTTCGACACTTTGGAATTTTTTGCGGGCACGAATGTCCATGTTCACCAAATAATTATTTTCTTATTCTAAGCTTGAAAAATAAAATGCTATGATTTATGTCATTTTTTTTTTTAATCGTTTCACCCCAAGCAAGGCGATACTGATGCTACATAAGAGAGTAAAAGTTTAGGCAGGAGGAGAGTGTAGAGAAAGACGAACCATTTACAGGGGGTGTTCGAGAAAGAGCAAGAGAAGGATGTGAATACAGGTGTGAGGACAGTGAGGTAGAGTGAGAAAGGAAAAGAACAAGATACACGGGCTGATGTAGAAAGGACAAAAGAAGGACTAGAGTCAAGTGGATAAAAGATGGGAATTGACATTGCATCAAAATTCCTGGAGGTTGTAGCTGTCAGAATAGCAAGTATACGGAAGGGAGTTCCATATGCGGGAAGTGCGAGAAAAGAAGCTGATGGAGTAGAACTGCGGCTGCATTTGGTAGATTTAACTGTAAAAGGGCGGGACCTTGTTACCAGTCTGGTTGCTCTAAATTTACTTTCAGCTCCCGAATATTAAAATAACAAACCTGAAGAAAATTAAACTAAATGTGATGTCATGGGAAAACCGTCCTTTTGAAACTTGTTTATTTTGTTTGTGTGTGTTGATGGCGGGTACGGGGATTCGAGCACGAAGTCCTTGTTTACTGGTTACTGAACGTTGCGCGATATGACTGTAAGAGTAGGAAGTAGGATATGGAGGATAGGTAAACATTGACCACTGATTAAGAATCTAGATTTCCTGCTACAAAGCAAAGAAAGCTATCTTAGTGGAACTTCTTCCTTACAACTGTAATACGGAGGGAGTGAAGGCGTTTCGACTCCGTGGACGCAGCACAGCGAGTTTTAAGTGAATTAATGGAACTAAAAAGTGCTCGTTCGAACATTTGGCATGAAAATAGCGATAAATTAGCGGCAGGTTTGTGTCTCGTAAAGCGATACAAGAAATAAGTGGACGTTTTGGTTTATTTTTATTTTTTGTCATAACATATCAAACATCCATACTAAAAACTAGTGGGGGGGGGGGATCATTATAAAACAATAAAGTAACTACCCCATGATCCAGGGCTCCATACTAACTTGAAACAGCGGTTTTCGTCCTATCAATAAAGTTAAGCCACGTCAAATGGCGTTAGCACCTCGATGGTTGATCGCTTGGGAATAGCAGGTGCTTTACACCTACATAGTCGGGTGGTTTAATGAATAATGGTTCGAAACTGAAAATGGTTGAAGCGAGATCTAATTCTAAGAGACCTAGTGTGTGTGTGTGTGTGTGTGTGCGTGTGTGTGTGTGTGTGTGTGTGACGGATGTCATTTCGGTCGGGTTTCAATCCTGGCTAGAAGCAATCGGATGTCTAACCGTACTGATGAGCTATGATACAGCGGAACAGGACTGTCTGCGGATAACTATATATATATATATATATATATATATATATATCATAAATTATATTTTAGAACATGTACATAATTATTCTATATATATTCGCTACGAAAGTACGTTCGTTTCGACATTGAAACTTCAATGTCTCATCAGGCAGTGATAAATATTCACAGCTCTATATATTATATATCGAGCACTATTTTAAATTAATGTTTTCGACGTTGTAATAATTCTTCATTCTGTATTCACTCGGATATATATATATATATATATATATATATATATATATATATATATATATATAAACTTATTTATAAATGGAACTTTGTGTCTCTGTGTGCGTGTCTGTGTGTGTGTGTAGCCGTTACCTATAGACTCCGAAACGGCTAAACCGATTTTCTTGAAAATTTCCACAGTTGTACTATAAGTGTCTGCGAGTGTTTTTAGCTAGGTTTTGTGTCGAGGTACCCCCGATAAATTTCGAAAATCGATAATCGAAAAAATCGGTTTATAGAAGGAGTGGTCCGATTTTAATCAAATTTGATACACTCATAGACAATGACATAAGAAATGATATTCAGAAGTTTCAGGGTTGCAGTTCTTACAATAGTGCAGACAATCGATAATCTATATATATATATATATATATATATATATATATATATATATATATAAGGCAAGATGTTTGTGTGTGTGTCTGTTTATCTGTCTGTTTGCCCTTTATATAAATCCACAATTTTTATCCGATTTTCACCAAACTTCACACAAATATTCTTTAGGCTGCGTCTGAGCTCCAGGACCATGGATTAGTTTTAAAGCTTTCATTACACTCGAGCAACGCCGGGCTATACTGCTAGTATATATATATATATATATATATATATATATATATTAGTCGTCCACATACAAGCCTGTTTCGCTGTATCACAGCTCATCAGTGTTGCTAGACATATCCACTTGCTTCTGGCCCAGATCCAAACTCGACCGATTTGGTGTCCATTGGAGTCGCTACTCCCTAAGCCATAGGCGCATGGAATCAGAGAAGGGAAATTTTAATGTGCTGTATATAAGCAGTGTATACACACGCCAGTCACCGAAAGAACTCAATTCATTTCTGAGGAGTCACGCATATATATATATATATATATATATATATATATATATATAAGAATAATGAATAACAAATTTCACTTATTTTATGATTATTCGACAGATCTTTGCTTACGATCTATTCAAGGGTGAAGGAGATGCTCGAGGCAACAGAAATGTGGTTCTGCAGAGGGATGCTGAGGATAACATGGACCGAGCAACGACGAAGTGTTGGTGAGGATGCAAACGAGAGGAAAACTTATACTTAACATCAGGAAGAGACAGCTGAGATTCCTGTGATATGTAATGAGGAAAGAGGACCTTGAGAATCAAATACTCACAAGACGGATAGAAAGAAAGAAAGACAGGGGAAAGCAGCGCTAGACATACTTGATAGGCTTGAGCAAATGGATGGCGGAGTGGGATTTGGGAGAGATACCAAGAGAAAAGATACTAAGAGTGACAAGAGACGGGGACTAATGGAACTCCATGATCGCCTACGTCCTGAGGAGATACGGCGCGAGAAGAAGAAGCGGGAAAATACTTTTATTAAAAAAATACCCCAGCCCATCTTGAAAGCAAAATTTATTATGAAGTTACAAAGTTAATTTTAGCAAATGCCTGTACTACCAATTCATTAATAGAATTCCCAATATGACTGCGAAAAACCTTACTAACCTCGTTAGCCAATGTGGGTAAAATCCTCACTAAGGAATGTAGCAGATTGAAAGATACCTTTCAAAAGCTCTGCAACGCATTAAGAAAAAGCAAAATACAGTTCGAAATGTAGTTCTACAGAAGGATGCTGAGAATACCATAGATAAAGCATGAGAGTCGGGATAACCTTTTAAAGGAAATGAAAACTAAAAGCACACTTATACTTAGAATCACAAAGAAACAGTTGAAATGTCTGGGATACATAATGAGGAAAGAAGGCTTGGAGAATTTGACGCCTAGAAGACCCACTGAATCCAAGAGGGATTTGGGGAAGTAGTGATTAACTAAGTTAACGATCTTGTGTAAATTGATGACAGAAGAGGGACGGAGAGGTATAGACAAACATTGTTAAGATCTTCAACCTATAAGACGTTGAAAAGAGCCATGGTCACCAAAGTTATGAAGCCCAAGGTACATGGAAACAAAAAGACTTCGACATTAATCACTGGTTCCTGTACGATCACCGAAGCTAAGCATCGTCGAGCCTGGGTAGTACCTAGATGAATGATCGCTTGGGAATATCAGATGATGTAAGCCGGAATGTGTTGGCGGTGTAATCTAAATCTAAACTTATTTATAAATGGAACTTTGTCTGTGTGTGTGTGTGTGTGTGTGTGTGTGTGTGTGTGTGTGTGTCCGTTACCTATAGACTCCGAAACGGCTGAACCGATTTTCTTGAAAATTTACACAATTGTAGTATAAGCGTTTGCGAGTGTTCTTAGCTAGGTTTTGTGTCAAGGTAGCCCCGATAAATATCGAAAATCAATGATCGAAAAAATCGGGTTATAGAAGGAGTGGTCCGATTTTAATCAAATTTGATACACTCACAGACAAAGACATAAGAAACGATATTCAGAAGTTTCAAGGTTGCAGTTCTTACAATAGTGCAGAAAATCGATAATATATATATATATATATATATATATATATATATATATAAGGCAAGATGTTTGTGTGTGTGCCTGTTTATCTGCCTTTTATTTTAGTTTTTGCTTCGGGTTTGGCTCTAAGTAGGTAGAATTGTAGTTCTTAGTCTCAGTAATGATACCATTTACTCAGAGGACTTATTTAGCCTTCAAAATTCAGTTTACGACGAAAAAAACTTATTTGATATCGATACCAGGAAATCAAAATATAACTTACATCCATTCATTTTTCTTTCAGTCTACGGTTTTGCTTTCACTGGAAACAACTATTGTTTTTTAGTCTTTCGTGCCAACGTCCAAAGAGTCTGAGCTTCAGAACCATGGATTAGTTTTCAAGCTTTCATTACACCCGAGCAACGCCGAGCTATACTGCTAGTCTCTTATGGTTTGGAATTATTAATCGGTGAGCCGAGTTCCAAATCCAGTTGCGTTCATTATATTCACTTACGTGCAAATACCCACAGGAAAGGTATGCATGCACTTCTTCTCTCCCCAGCTAGGGATTAAATAATGTTTTAGTGACTTGAGTCAGGGTTATTATTTGAAAAAATAAGATTATGTACATAATTTCCACATTAAATAACCTGTACAAGGTTGATATGCCGCTAAATAAAAACAAGAAGTAACTCGAAAAATTTAGTGTGAGTCTTAGAAAAAAAAACAACCTAAACTGCAATGGAAACTGGTTCATAGCAGAAAAATATGGCCGATCTTTAGTTATCGCGTTATTATTTATCGCGTAATTATTTATTATCGTGTAATTATTTAGTTGGATGTGCGTTGTGGTGCAGTAGATATCAGCACGGAACGAGAAATCGGGAAGCCGAGTTCGAATCCCGATTGAATTTCTTGCATTCATTTACGCGCAAATACCCTTGAGAAAGGTATTAATCCGTCTCTTCCTTCCAGTTATGGGTTAAATAGCAGGACAGATTGGGTTCTATAGCCTTGCCTTGGCAACCAGTCTACCGCAGAAAGTAATAGCAACCTACTGGGGGATGGAAACCTAATGTCCATTAAGTCTCTATCAGGACATGATCACCAAAGCGTGTATCACGTATGGCACTTAACTGACTGACTGACTGACTTTATAGGGATGTGCGTTGTGATGCAGTAGATAGCCGAGTTCGATTTCCAGTTGAATTCGCTGCATTCACTTCTTCGAAAATACCTTTGGGAAACGTATTAATCCGTCTCTTCCTTCTAGTTATGGGTCAAATAACAGGACAGATTGGGTTCTATAGCCTTGGCTTGGCAACTAGTCTAACGCAGAAAGTAATGGCAACCTACTACGGGATAATCTTCTACTCAGTCAGTCATGTCTATTTCGACACATGATCGCCCAAGCGTGTATCACGTGTGCTATTTAACTGACTGGATTACATTGTTATCGCGTAATTATTAATTTTCGCATAATTATTTACTTATCGGGTAATTATTTATTTTCGCGAAATTATTTATTATCGCTTGATTATTTGTTATCGGTTGATTATTTAATTATCACGTAATTATTCATTATTGAGTAATTATTTATCGCGTAATCATTTTTTTCGCGTAATCATTTATTTTCGCGTAATTATTTAATTATCGGGTAATTATTTATACGCGCTTTCTTGTCGAATTCTCTAAAGACTGGGTGTATATCATGTAACATTGCTAATTTTATTGTGTTTATGCTCTAACATTGCCAAGTTGCCTGGGAACATATCAGTCATCGGCAGTTGAAACTCTGCCAAATCAAAGCTACAACGGCGCCTTAATATAATTTTTAAAAATTACAGACTATAAACTTCCTGCAATTCTTTATTTTCATGTTTGTAATTTGTCTTAAATTTTACATATTCTTATGCAATTAATTATGCTTTATTATTGGTCGGGTCGTCGACTACTAAATCAATTGCCCTACCAGATCATCCTGGTGAAATGCATGACTAGACAACCAGATGGATTAAAAACAAAATCTTTCAAAAGGCGAATGAAGCCTATTTTAGGAACAACGTTCATCTAGAGCAACAGGGTAGATTGGTGTCCTTAGCGATGGATGCACCAAGCGCAGTGATGACACAGCATTGCTGGGTGGCGGGTAATAATAATACTTTTTTCAAAAGATATGAGCAACTCTCTTCTCAATGCTCGTCAATGTATTGTACAGGAATTATCACTGAGTTGTAATGGCTGAAGAAGGTGGAACTTTTCTTTAGTGATTTGTAAAACAGAGTTAGTTTAGTTTTGTGATGGCGATACATCAGAGGATTACTCTCAGTGATTCAGCCATGGTGAATCTTTTTCAGCGAATGAAAGCATGTCTATTCTTGATTTGTTCTGTCTTTTGTAAACGTAAACCATAGCGGTAACAGTCAGGTACTTAATGGGGCGCGATAGATCACATCCGGAGGCAAAGGCTTCTGATCAAGTGATTAGAGGTTTTGAGAAGAAGCGTGAAACCACCTCCTAATTGCTGCTGTTCGCAGTTCCACAATCACCCGGGGTGGTAGTAACTGTTAGGATCTTATCTATGGGAAAATAATGAAATTCTAAACAAAAATCAAAACTGTTTTTATGTTGTAAAAACAGCAGCAAAAGATTTTTCTTAAAAATTTACCAAAAATACATTTTTGTCGTGAAATTACAACCAATAATACATTTTTATAAAAAAAATATATAATATATTCCTATAGTATTTGTCTATATTTCTGAGATGAAGTAGTATTTACATTATTCAGACTATTGTTTTCATCTTTGTTACTATTTGTACGACGTTTCAGCCGTTGTACGCTCTGGCTTTCTTCAGATGCTAGGAATTTCGAACCGAACCCTTTATTACAATCCCTGGAGTATATGATCTCCATTCCTTGCATAGTAGAGCCTCTTCTGGTAATCATGAGTTTTCTCCCTCTAACCCTGTAGTTATCTTGTTGACCACTGCTGTGGCCTGGTATTGAACTCACAACTCTTTGGGTCAAGTGACAGGAACTAACCAAAACCTACTGGGCCATGCGTCCTTAAGGAAAAGAACAACTGAATTTTTGGGACTTATAAATCTAATGTCCAGTAACCCTTTTTTACCAGAGTTCATATTGCAAATTTTTTTATGTTAATGGTTTTTCTCTAGTATTTTTTGACGTTAATAGTTTTCTTTAGTATTTTTTACCAGAGCTCATATTGCAATTTTGACGCTAATGATTTTCTCTGGCACTCTATATTACTGGTTCCCATATTGTGTTCATCTCTATGCTTGATTGGCCTAGGAGATTTTTGTAGCCTAGCATATGTTGCTGATTACTCCACTATTAGATTATATTTTACTAGAGAAACTTCTACAAACTGTATATCTAAAAGCATGTGTAATATAAAATTATGTACAAATTAATTGTAGCTGAATTCATAAATTATATTAAAAATATTTAGATTTCACCATTAAATAACCCATAGAGATGTTGATGTGCCTCTAAACAAGATCAACCTACCAATAAAACCACGTGAATGTTTTTCAATTTACAAACGCTTTTCAATAATACATATTTAAAGTTAAATAACCAACAATACATTTTATCCGTCATTGAAGACATACAATTGCTTTCAAAATATAATTAGTTAAAGCCATAAAACTGTGTTAAAAATATTTAGATTTCGGTATTAAATAACCCATAGACATTGATATGCTGTTAAACTAAATCAACCTACCAACCACATGAAAGAACCTTTTCATGACATTAATCCATACAATGACGTTCAATTTTTAAAGAGATCAAACTGTATTCCAAAATATAATTTTAATGCAGCAGAATTACCAACAATAACACATCACTCAATAAATCTTGGGCCTCACTAATAATACAACAACTTTTAGGTAAAATTCGACTTTATTCATCAACATAATCTCCTTCTAGGGTTATACCCTGATTCCAACGCTTCTCTAACAATTCGATATCATTTTTGTAGAACGATTTGTCCTTGGCCTCAAAATACGTCTCAATTTCCGATATCACTTCTTCTTTGGAGCCAAATTTCTTTTCCTGAAGCATTTTTTTGAGGTCAAACAGTAGTTGCTGGGGGCTAGATCTGGAGAATAGGCTGGATGCGGAAGCAATTCGAAGTGCAATTTATGTAGTTTTGCGATCGACTTGTGACACCGTGCATTGTCTTGGTGAAAGATCACTTTTTGTTCTTCATTTTTTGCCTTTTTTTGGCAATTTCTTCCTTCGAACTCATCAGTAATGCTATATAATATTCGCTATTGATGGTTCTTTTCTTTTTCAAGATAATCGGTGAAAAAATACCTTGCGCATCCCTAAATACGGAGGCCAAAACTTTACCTACTGATGTTTGCATCTTTGTTCGCTTTGGACGGTTTTCACCTGCTGCTGTCCACTGTACTGACTGTCGATTTGATTCCGGAGTGAAGTAGTGTATCCATGTTTTATCCATTGTCACATATTTACGCAAAAACTCCTTGTTACTTTGAAACAGTTGCAAGTAACGCCCTGAATCGTCGACTTATTTTTGTTTTGATCGAGCAAATGCAGCACCCACTTTTAACACATCTTTCTCATTGACAAATGTTCATGCAAAATGGTGAATACACTGTCTTCTGATATGTTCACCTCATCTGCTATCCCACGCAACTAATTTAAGATCTGCCAAAACGAGTTTGTGGATCTGCTGATTTGGGGTGACCCGAGGGTTCCGCATCATTTGTGTAAATTTAAAGTCAGCATACCACCTCTTAACCGTTGTTTCCGACGGAGCAGAGTTCAAATAACACTTGTCAAGCCATTGCTTAAACAGTATTTTTCATCGGAAGGCAACGCTTTATCAACACACGAAATTCAGTTATTTCCATTGTTTACAAAATTGGCAACAGTACCTTCAATTGCATAACTGTAATTTGTAAACTAATAATCCAACTGGGCCCAAATATTATTATGTGCCATTTGAATGTTAGTACTTCATAAAAATCATATGGATTTTTTTTTTATTAGTGGCGTCATCTATATGTCAGGCCCCGGGACTTATTGAGCGATGTGTTGCATTTTATCTGTAGTTCAAGGCCTCCAATTACATTCAAAATATATTTAGATGCAAACCATAAAATTGTATTAAAAATATTTAGGTTCCGTAATCAAGTAACACATAGAGTGTTGATATACCCCTAAACTAAACAACAATACCTATATATAGTAAAATTAACAACAATAAAAATTTATAGTGAAATAACCAACAATACATTTTATCTGTAGTTGAAGGCTTTATCTGTAGTTGAATTGCTTTCTAAATATATTTAGTTGAAGCCATAAAATTATACTCAAAATATCTATATTTCGAAATTAAATAGCCCATAGAGGTTTTGTTCTGCTATACATCTGACCAAATTATTGGAGCAATACAACGCGCCCACCATTTTGCGAGCAATTTTTTAACTCTAGACTTAATCGAAATTTATCAAACTTTTTCTTTTCTTTTTTTAATTAAAACAGTGAGAAGTCGAATTTCCTGAAGAAAAAAACTTCAGGAAATTCGACTTCTCACGGCCACTAAATGTTATACTTCTTTGCAGTACTAATGGGAAGTGTTTATAAACCTTTTGTTCTTTATTTTCTTCTTCTCTCTGCCATGACTTTTCAGAACGTACGCGATCATGACCGTCCGATCCCTGGTGGCACTTAAGCACGTTTTCTCCTAAAATCCCACCGAAACCCCGCCCTGCCATCTACTTGCTCAGGCACGTCAAGTATGTTAACCGCTGCTTTCCCCTGTCTCTCTTTCCCTCTGACCTGTGAGTATCAGATTCTCCAAGCCCTTCTTGCTCATTACTTGTCCTAGAAAATTTAGCTATCTTTTCCTGGTGCACATGATTTCCTTTTCGTTTCCATCCTTTGCAAAACCTCATCATTTTTCACATGCTCGATCCATGATATCCTCAGTATCCTTCTGTAGAAATTTAGCAGCTTCATTTTATGCGTCTTTTCCATTCGTGATACATATGCTGCCCGTTTCTTTTGTCACCGTTAGAAATGTTCAAATAATGTGGCTTTTGTTATTTCGTGAATCTCTTTACGATACTGTAGCGCCATTCTATAGAGTCTGATGAAGAAATGGCTTCTTTATTTTGCGAAGTCTTGACAGGATTAATCATTGGCGGCGACAGTCTTAACAACGTAGGATACGAAGATGACACAGTGCTGATAGCAGACACAAAAAGGAAAAGGATCTCCTACATATAGTAGCAAAGGGAAAGCGAGAAGAAAAAAACTAAATATAGACTACAAGAAAACTGAATGCATGGTCATCAATAAAAAGAGAAGCCTAGAATGCCAACTACAAGACGGGGATATTAAAAGCAGGCAAACTTAAATCCCTGGGAAGCGTTCTGATAGAGGACGGAAAGTGTGACACTGAGATCCGAAGATGTATTGAGATGGCTAAGGACGCATTTCAAACGCTAAGCTGAGTACTGAGAGACAGAAAGATTTCGTTGGAAACAAAGAAAGTACTGAACTGTTATGTGATATCTATCCCTCTATGTGGCAACGATTGCTGGACAATTTCTTCAAAGATGAAAGGGGGGACTCGGAAGAACAGAAATGTGGTTCCACAGAAGTTTGCTGACGATGCTATGAACCGAGCGTGTAAGCAACGACAAGGTTTTGGAGAGAATGGAAACGAAAAGGAAATTTATGCCTAATATCAGGAAGAGACAGTTGAAGTTCCTGGGACAGTTTCTGAGGAAGGAGGGCTTGGAGAATCTAATGCAGACAGGACGGATAGAGTGAAAGAGAAATCAATGCGATACATGCATGATGATCTTGAGTGAGTGGATGGCGGAACAGGGTTTGGGAGAAATACCATGAGAAAAGGTGTTAAGAGCGACAAGAGATAGGGTTAAGTGGAGGTCCATGATCGCCTAGGTCCTGAAGGAACACAGCAAATAAAAAAAGGAAGAAAAAAAGTTGTTCTTAACTTTTTGCTCTTAGACAGTAAACAGTCAGTCAGTTAAGTGCCATACATGATACACGCTTTGGGCGATCATGTCTCGAAAGAGACATAACTGACTGAAGATTTTCCCACAGTAGAAGATTATCCCACTGTAGGTTGCCATTGCTTTCTGCGGTAGACTGGTTGCCGACCAAGGCTATAGAGCCCAATCTGTCTTATTATTTAACCCACAACTGGAGGGAAGAGACGGATTAATACATTTTATAATAATTCTGTTTATTCCTCCCTTAGTTCTTTAGTTAGGGCGTACATAGGTTACGCCCAGACAATATCTCATCAATAATAGACTTTCCGTTTTGATCACACAAAGAAACGGAAAAAACATATCAGACAGTCTAGTTAGTCTAGTTAGTTTCCGTAAGAAAATAAAAGAAAGAAAGAAAAAGACGGAAGTGTTTGACGTTTCTTGAAAATGAGAGAAAAACACAACAAAACATAAAAAAAACAGACAATCGATGATGAAAGTGCTTAACGTCTGCTTCAATGAAATGGAAAAATCTTTTCGTTTTTACCCTTATTTATAATTGTTATTGCAATATTTTGTTAAAGTTGATAATATTTAAATCACCACTTTCTTCTTATGTCACCCCCTGCGCACCAATGGCGGTATTGCCTTGGTTATAAAAAAAATAAAATTTTAAACAACTTGTCGGTAATTTACTAGATCTGTAGAACGTTTTTGCAAAATGTCATTCGATACTCTGTAATCTTCTGTTTCTCAGTTCTTGTACGTTAAGTGTAATTCGTGTAATCAAAGAGTTAAATAAAAACTTAACTTTGTCTTTAATTTGAAATAAAGTGTTTTATGTTTAACCTTTTTTACATATTTAAAATCTCTTCCTTTCTCACATTTCTCAGTATTAAACCCTACAGGTCTCACGTACTTGAGTCTTAAGAACATACAATCGAATTGTTGGCCCTGGGGGTCACCAAACACCACCAATTCTCTGTACGTGACAGCATACGTGAAACACGTTTGAACGACCATGTCTCTTTCGAATAATGACTAAGCAGAATATTTTCTAGCAGTGGGTTGTCATTTCTTTTCTGTGGTAGACTGGTTGGCAACCAAGGCTATAGGGCCCAGTCTGCCCTACTATTCAATTCTCGGGAAGAAGAGATGCTTTGATACCTTTCCCAAGGATACTTACGCGAAAGTAAATGCAACGAACTTGACTGGAATTCGAACTAGGTTCTCCAATTTCTCATTCCGATTCGTTATTCATTACACAGGGTGAACATTATTGTTAAATAAAATGCCTTAAAAGGAAAAAATAAATTAATGATTATCTACTTGCAGAATCTAGTGCAGAAAATCACTTAAATAAGACCATAGATTATAGAAAAATTTTTAAACTCCTATACCCCTACAGGGCGTACGTGTTCATGCCTCCCTAATGATTCTTTTTTCTTGTCTTTGAACTGTGGAACGTAGTGGTTTCTCGTTGCTCTCTTCACAGTTTGAAATTCAAAGTAATCCATTCTATCTATTTCACATTTAACCAGAAGGCCGTTCCTAAAAGCATTAATGCGAAAAGGAATCCAACAGTCAGTCAGTTAAGTACCATACGTGATACACGCTTGAGCAATTATGTCTCGAAAGAGACTTGACTGACTGGACAAGACATTTTCCCGCAGAAAATTGCCATTATTTTCTGCGGTAGACTGGTTGCCAACCAAGAAGCCAATATGTCCTACTATTTAACCCATAGCTGGAGGGAGAAGAGATGGATTAATACTTTTCCCAAGGGTATTGCGCGTTAGAGAATGCAACGAATTCAACTGGAATTCGAACTCGGTTCTCTGATTTCTCATTCCGAGCCGATATCCACAACGTATATGCCACTGACTAAGCCAGAATTTGAACCTAGGGCGCTGATTGTATGTGCCGATGCCGTTACGCAAAACTCACATACACAGTAAGTGTGTATGAATATGAGCTCGAGAAAAGGCGTGATTTATTCTAAAGGGAGAAAGAAAGAAAAAAGAACAACAAAAACAACGCCAGGGTCTCATTTCAACTGACTACAACACAACCAACACACAATCGACGCACCCGCGATGTTTATATTGATACCAAGCCGACAGAAGTGCCGAGATCCTTAGCTGATGTGTGAAACTGACCCGCTATCTTCGCACGTGTAGCAGAATGGTTTAAAAGAAAAATAAGCCTTTGCGAATGCATGACGCTTGCAGCACTGCATAGAGTTTCAACAAATTGCAGTTTACCCGGGGCTTCTTATTTCTTTCGACAGAGCGACTCTTCGAAATGTCGTTTTCCGCGACCTACATTTTCCTCTGATATTGTTGGTTTTCGAATATTTGTAAACCTGCAATACAAGAAGATACTGCTGAAAGGTTCGCAGTCGAACAAAGAAAGAAAAAAATACAAACACACACATATATACATATATACATATATTTTTTTCGTGTAAAAAATATATATTTTTCTTTTTCGTATAAAATCTTCTGTACAATAAAGACGGAAGATGATGATGGTTCGCCCGAAATAGGCCCATACTTCCGATTTACGAGGAAATAACGTGTCTGCCTAATTTTTTCTTATATATATATATATATATATATATATATATATATATATATATATATATATATATATATATATATATGTGTGTGTGTGTGTGTGTGTGTGTGTGTGTGTGTGTGTGTGTGTGTGTTTTAAGCATACACATGGACCAAAAGTAAAATACTACGCTATGTCCTGGTACACTGTCACGCAGGCATTATTGCGTTCCGATCCTCTCCTTATGGTATAAGTATGATACTACCAGGGACTAGTTTCTCCTATTTTTGCCACAAACTTCTCGAAAGCAGAAACACATAACCGGTCGTGGGTATGACGGTAAGCTGCATCCGTCAGCAAGGCCTCTTATTGGAAGGTTGTGAGGAGCATCTCTTAATTGCTGTTGTTCTTAGGGTCCCAGCTATGGGCAAATATATTTCGATTAAAGTAACGGTATTTTATATTTTTATATCTGTCTATATTTCTGTGATTAGATAGTATTTGATCAATTTCCATTGTTCGGACTAATATCGTCATCTTTTGTAACTGGCCTTAAGATTTTGACCAGGAGAGTATGAAGAAGTCACTTCCTTGACAAACAGACTATGTAACTGCGAGATTCGAACTCAGTTTTCATGGAAGACTAACGCCAATTTAACTGAAAAAGTTAGAGTCATGTAGTATAGTTTTCAGGAATTTTCAAATTGTGCCTATCACCAGAACAATATTATGAAGAAGTTTTCTGACAAATAGGCTATTTAAAGTCGAGATTCGAACCCGGTCCTTGTGCTCAGGAGACTAGCAGCTCTAACCATTTGGCCACGGACTCACAAACCGAGCCTATGGCCGGAATGACGCTTTCTATATAAATATTCCATTCCTTTTTAATAGATATTCTACTAATAACATCAGGATGTGTCTTATGCTGCAGTAGTCACCGGCTCGGAACGAGAAATCGGGGAGCCGAGTTCGAATTCCAGTTTGAATTCTTTGCATTTGCTTGGGCGCAAATAACTCTTGGGAACGGTATTAATCCGTCTCTTCCCTCCAGTTATAGTTTAAATAACAAAATAGATTGGATTCTATATCCTTGGCTTGGCAACCAGTCTACCGCATAAAGTAATTGCTATCTACTTTTGCCCAATCAGTCATGTCTCTTTCGTGACATGATCGCCCAAGCGATCATGTATGGCACTTAACTGACTGACTGACTAATAATATCAAAAGTTTTCTCGATGACCTTGTTCAATGTAAAGGAGATTTTCTTTTTAGCATCAAAATTTTTCTATTAATAACCCGGGAGATTCTTTTTCTTATCAATGCACTAATATACTTACAAAGTTGGATGAATATGAGGGATCTTCACATTTCAAAGTGCCACCTTCGGGAACAAGGTTATTCAGAATTTGGGAAAAGTTAGGATTACTTTTCATCCTTTGAGATGCGTTGTCTGCTTGGCGGTACAAGGAAGTAAAATCTGAGAATAGATCTACAGTCCTTTCCCCACCCCATGGGCATCCGCTACTTCATCTCTATACCCATGGTAAATGTTTGGATGAACAGTATTCTATAATTCCACCAGTTAGGATCTTGACAGCTAGGACACGCCTTGTCACTTCCACATAGTCGAATTACACTGGCTTCTCCTGGGTTTTAAATATAAGAAAAAAAATTCAACTCAGCATATTCCCATAGGGGTGTGCGTTGTGGTGCAGTGGATATCGACTCAGTAACGAGAAATTGGAGAGCCAATTTCGAATTCCAGCTGAATTCATTGCATTTACTTACGTGCAAATGCCATCTGGAAAGGTATCAATCTCTCTTCTCCCTCCAGCTAGGGGTTAAATAGCAGGAGAGATTGGGTTCTGTAACCTTGATTGGCAACCAATCTACCGCAGAAAGTAATGGCAGCTTACTGTGAGAAAATTTTCTGCCTAAGCCGACATTAAATTGCACATAGAGTGTTTATATCCCTCTAAACTAAAAACAATACCTATTTATAGTAAAATTAATAACAATAAAAATTTATAGTAAAATGACCAAAATATATATTTTATCTGTAGTTGAAGGCATAATATTGCGTTCAAAATAAATTTAGTTGAAGCCATAAAATTATGTTCAAATATATAGATTTCAAAATTAAATAGCCCGTAGATGTGTTGTTACGTTATACATCTGACCAACTTACTGGAGCGATATGTATGGCCCTTAACTTACTGATATTCCCTAGAAAAACAATGTAATTGAAAAGAATCATGCGTGTATGCTTTCCTACACAATACAATTTTAACTTCTTCAAGTCAAAAGTTAATCGCTACCTGTCCTTCTAATCTTCATAATATTCAAATTCTTCTACAACCTCTTATATTCATGTCTCACGCCTCGTTAACACTCTACCTTGAGTGACTCTCAGAGCATTTATTGTGTGAATACTTCAGTCTTAACCTTTTCAAATCATTGGTCAATTCTTATCTATTGTTCTTCTTATTATAATCTTCACTTCTTTCTACCTCCTGTCTTATTCATATCACAAACCTCTTTACCTTCTCGTTTCTCACGTGCTCGGTTCATGGTATCCTCATCCTCCTCCTGTATAACTACATTTCGGTTGCTTTGAGTGTCTCCCAGACCATCTATTGTGTGAATGCTTCCCAGACCTCTTCAATTCTAACCTCATCAAGTCAATAGTCAATCCTTATCTATCGTCTTTCTCATCATAAGTGTCACTTGCGAGATGACTGCTTTGATCTCACGAGATTTTAAAAAAGACCAGAAGATGTTCTTCGGCGGAATGTTAACATGAAGCAGAAAATCGGTTGGACCGAGCAGTGGCCTTTATGAGGGTCTGCATTGATCCCTTAGAAGACTCGGAAGTTTTCCCATCAAAACAACCTTCAAGGACCTACCTACTCCTATTTTGGTCGGATCAGACTCTTGCAGAGACAGTGCATGGAAGGTAGAGTTTCCTGGAGCGTTAAAAGGAGCCAGGGCCATTTAGCTATTGATCGTATATATATTTAAGGTCTGGATTGAACTGGATTTCCAAAAGGCGCTCATCGCAAGGAAACTCGTTGAAAGTGCATCTATCCATCGTGAGAATTTGAAGTTTACTCCCAATGATGTTAAAAAGTATTTTCTTGATTTTAAGGTATTGAAAGTTACAAGACATTTACTCCTATTGGTGGGCTGCGAGAGTTAATGTTAGAGGCCTATTATATAAACAGTATTAGATAAAATGTTCCGAAAAATCCAGAAGAATAACGAAATGGTTTAACAACCAACATATTAAAATCATTTGTTTGAACATTTTTTTTAAATCGATGCTCGTATTTGAGTAGATATTCTGTTTTTAATCAAACAATATATTTATTTCTATCGGCCTGATTATTTACAAATAATTTTAATATGTCGGTTGTTAAACCATTTCGTTAATTTTCGGGATTTTCCGTAACATTGTATGTTTACATTTGTTGACATTACGATACATTTCAGACCAGAGATGGTTATTTGCGTAGAATCAAAAATTGTGTTATATAGGCTTGATTTGACTTCGTTTAGCTTGTGGTATCATTCGTGCTCGAGTGGTCTAAGACGCGCCAGATCAGTTGGTGGCTTCACCTATGTTGATAGGAGTCGCAGGTTCGAATCCTGCTGAATGAAGCACATTTTCGTAAAAAAATTATCGTAAATAATAAATGCTAATGGAAATAAATATACTGTTTGATTAAAAACAGAATATCTACTCAAATACGAGTATCGATTAATAAAAAATAATGTTCAAACAAAAAATTTCAGTATTATATAAATAAGAACATATATTTGTCTATATTTCTTAGATGAGGTAGTATTTCCAGGATTTACATTATTGGGACTATTGTCCTCATCTTTGTTGCCATTCGTACAACGTCTCGGCCGTTGTACGCTCTGGCCTTCTTCAAGTGCTAGCAATAAAAATTGCAATATGAACTCTGGTAAAAAAAGGAATACTGGACATTAGGTCTCAAAAATTCAGTTGTTCTTGTCCTTAAGGACACATGGCCCAGTGGATATAGACGTTGGTTAGTTCCTGACTTGACTCTTAGAGTTGCGAGTTTAATACCAGGCTACAGGAGTACAAGTAACTTGCAGGGTTAGAGGGAGATAACTCATGACTTCAAATCAAGGCTTTACGCATATACCCCAGTGGTTGTAATAAAGGGTTCGGTTTAAAATTTCTATTACCCGAAGAAGGCCGGAGCGTAGAACAGCCTAAACATCGTACAAATGCAACAAATATGAGGACAATAGTCCGAATAATGTAAATACTGAAGGAACGTATATGCTTTATGGCCGAGAAATTTACGTCTTTTTCGCCTGACAGTATGATCATTGTAAGGTATTTCTTGATATTTCATAACTAGAGAAATTTTGTAGCAACCCCGTCATAGCAGATTTTATTCATATTTTTCTATTGGAGGTGAGGAAGCTAAGTAGCGAACACCTCAAGTAGCACATGTAAAAAGAAAACCTACATGGATTAAGAGCTAGAATGCAAAGCCGTAAATATACACTTCAGCATGGTATCGAGATACACCACCGGAGACTACTGTTCAGTTCAGATATTGTGCCTGTGATTGCAAACAGTCCATCTTCTCTACACAATAAAAAGAAAAATATCAAACTTTTTCATGAATTATGTTAATTTTAATTTTCAAAATTAGATTCAGATTGCATGTCAGGGCAAAAAATCTTTTAAAAAATGTCGTTAACTAACAAAGAAGCCCAACAACTCCGTCATGTGCTGTCTTCCTTCAGGACGTAGGCGATCATGGACTTCTACTTGCCCCTGTCTCTTGTCACTCTTAATATTTTTCCTCTCGGTATGTTTCCCAAACTCCGCTCCGATATCCATTTGCTGAAGCCTATCAAATATCTCTCGTGCCGCTTTCCCTGTCTCTTTTTTCTTCTATCTGTCCTGTGAGTATTAGATTCTCCAAACACTCCTTCCTCATTACGTGTCTCAGGAAGCTCAGCTGTCTCTTCCTGATATAGATTTTCTTCTCGTTTGCATCCTCTCCAACACCTTGTCGTTTCTCACGTGTTCGGTCCATGGTATCCTCAGCATCCTTCTGTATAACTACATTTCGGTTGCTTCGAGATTCTCCATCCTTGAAGAGACCGTTCAACATTCACTACCATATAGAAGGGCAGATATCACATAGAAGTCAAGCATTCTTTTCTTTGTTTCTAATTAGGTCTACCTCTCTCTCTCTCTCTCTCTCTCTCTCTCTCTCTCTCTCTCAGTTAGCTTTTAAAATACGTCTTTAGCAGTGCCGATCCGTTTTCTGATCTCAGTGTCGCACTTTCCATCCACTGTCAAAACACTTTCAAGGTATTTAAATTTTTTTACCTATTTTATGTTAGTTTCTCCTACCTGTAGTTGGCATTTTGGGGTCTTCTTTTTGGTGATGACCATACATTCAGTTTTATTGAAGTTTATGCTCAGTCCTTTCTTCTCGCTTTCTCTTGCTACCTTCTGTAGGAGGTTTTTAACAGTGGTTTTAAATTTTATTCAACGGCATATCCACCTTTGTGGGTTATCTAATGCTAAAAAATTGGGGTTTTAAGGGTTTTTTTAATGTTCGGTTATAGTGAGAAGGTTGATTTAGTCAGATTTTGATGAAAATATTTTGATGAAGATATTTTCTAGTTTTGTATTCAAAAATTTGTTGCTGATAATAATTTTTTTTTCTTCCAAAAATGTATTAATTGTAATATTTTTTCGTTCAAAAATATATTGCTGGTAATATTTTTCCTGTAAAAATGTATATTTTTCTATAAATGACTATTTTTATACTTTCATAATGCTTTGTTTCCAGTTTGGGGATAAACTATTTGCCCATAGCCGGAACCGTAACAGGTGCTACCACTCCGGGTCAGGGTGGAACTGAGAACAACAGTAATTAAGAGGTGGTTCCGATCTTCTCACAACCTCCCAATCAGAGGCCTTGCTGCCGGATGCAGTTTACCGTCATACCCAAGAACTGTAGGAGGTCTTCAGTTTTCCTTTCCGTGTCTGCTATCAGTACTGTGTCAACACTGAATAAATAAACGAAGCAGTTATGGATGTAACTTCCTCTTTACTAATGAAATACGAAAGGAATGAAGATAATTTGTCTCAATGAACGCGATATGAAGGGTACTAGCTGCGTACGTCTGGAAAGCAAGGAATGTAGTTCGCCCACGTAACTGCCATTAAAATAGCGACAGAGTAGCGAGAGGCTAAAAATGTTTCATCTGTAGGAAAAAGATTGTAGGGTGGAAAACTGTTCATCACCCAAAAGGCCAAATTTGAATTTTGGCGAGGCTCGGAGTAGGGATTGAGCAGCTCTAGCCCAGATGTCGCGGCAACACTCCGTTTTGGCTCTGATCTGGCTCATGTAAAAATAGAGCATGGCAAGAGAAGTCAATAGCAGATGTGATGCAGCGAAAAAGTAACACCCCAAGTGGCACATGAAAAAAAAAAAATATTTACCTGGATTAAATGCCAGTAAGCAAAGTTACAAATGTGCGCTCCAGCATGGCATCAAGAGGCCCCACCGGAAACTCGACAAACAATCCTGATCTGAGAAGTAATTACAGGCATACCACCCAGAGTGAAACCTCGATGTTTACTCAAGAATCGGAAACATCATGCCTAAGCAGGGGCCCAAGCACAGAGACAAGCTCACTCGACTGAATGATTGGGGGAGAGGGTGGCGTTACAAAGGCTACTCGAAAAGCTGGTGACATCCACTTATAATCAAGGATTAACTATTGCCGTGTGCATGATTCTCACCGTACTAGATTGATTGATTTGTTTTTTTACGGTTTATCACCCTTTTGCAGGTAATTTCAAGCCAGAAAATAATTTTAGACTAGTGCAGTGGATATTAGCTCAGAACGAGAAATTGGAGAGCCGAGTTAGAATCCCTGTTGGATTTCTTGTATATAATTACGAGCAAATACCCTTGGTAAACATATTAATCTCTTCTCCCTCCAACAATGAGTTAATTAGCAAGACAGAATGGCTTTGATAGCTTTGGTCGGCAACCAGCCTACCACAGAAAGCAATGGCAACATACTGCAGGAAAATCTGTAATAGTAAAAATGGAAAGTAAAAAATCTGTTGTAGTAAAAATGGTAAGTAAAAAATGGTATTTTGGTGCAAGTAATAGTGCATAGTTTATTTGGATCAGTGCTTGTAGCTAGCTAAATTTAAGATGAAACAGATAATGGCTAGGCATCCCTCCATCCGTCTTTTGGCCTTCTGTCTCATTTGTTGTATTCATACAATATATATATATATATATTTTTTAATCGTATCATCCCGAGCAAGGCGGTAACGCCACTGATGTGCAGGGGGCTACGTAATAGTGAAAAGATTGGAAAAGAGAAAGCCGGAAACCATATCCTAAACAGGGAACAAGGGATGAGCCTCTTAACCTGTTCAATAGACACGGGTGGAGTGTGAACCGGGCGATAGATAGATCTATCTCCTCCAATTGAAAAAAAAAAACCAAAAAAAACAAAAAAAGAAAACAAAGTGAGAAGATTGGAAAAGAGAAAGCCGGAAGCCACATTCTAAACAGGGAACAAGGGATGAGCCTCTTAACCTGTTCAATAGACACGGGTGGAGTGTGAACCGGGCGATAGATAGATCTATCTACTCCAATTGAAAAAAAAAACAAGAAAACAAAGTGAGAAGATTAGAAAAGAGAAAGCTGGAAGCCACATCCTAAACAGGGAACAAGGGATGAGCCTCTTAACCTATTCAATAGACATGGGTGGAGTGTGAACCGGGTGATAGATGGATCTATCTAATCCAATTGAAAAAAAAACAAGAAAACAAAGTGAGAAGATTGGAAAAGAGAAAGCCGGAAACCACATCCTAAACAGGGAACAAGGGATGAGCCTCTTAACCTGTTCAATAGACATGGGTGGAGTGTGAACCGGGCGATAGATAGATCTATCTAATCCAATTGAAAAAAAGAAACAAAAAAAAAACATGGTGGTGGATTACTAAGTTTTAACTTAGTAAAAGTCCAGTCAAGAGATATCTGCTAAAATCAAGAATTAAATTAAAGAAAACCAATTAAACATGAAAAGCTTAAAATTTAAAATTAGGCAGAAAAAAAAAAGCCTTACTTTAAGAATATTTCAAACAAAACAGAACTCCAACACAACACGAGTGTCTGAATTTTGGTCACACCAAGATGGCCAATGGGAGTCAAATTACGGATGGCAGATATCATTTAAGAAGTACTTGATTTAGTCAAGATTTTTTTTCCGTTCTATGTATGAGTATTTAACAGAACTCTTTGTTTTCCTTAGCTAGGCTTTTGTTCCTTTTCGATAGTCTCTGCAACTACGGCCTTCCTAATTCTTGATTATTTAGAACAAAAACAACGTTACAACGTAAGTAAATGTAACGAACCCGACTGGAATTGGA
Organism: Ascarosepion bandense; assembly: GCA_037127315.1. Taxonomy (NCBI): domain Eukaryota; kingdom Metazoa; phylum Mollusca; class Cephalopoda; order Sepiida; family Sepiidae; genus Ascarosepion; species Ascarosepion bandense. Next base: position 3,196,437 of record JBBBDQ010000792.1, on the reverse strand, counting down.
ACGCCGATATCCGATTTCTCATTACGCTGTGTATTACTATAAACGTTATTTTTAATGGGTACGTTTGCTATTATATGATAAACATAATATTTTACCGGGAAGATCTGTATATATGCCTATATGGATGTATATAAAATATCTTTCAGCATAGTTTTTTTTTTTATCATATTTTAAGTAATATCGTTAATTTAAAATTGAACTAAAACAAAAACATATGTCATTTATCTTTATGTTAATTCTATTTCAATGCTGTACTATACAACTAGTAACAATGAGTTGCTGTGTTTGCTTTTAATTCCATCTCTCACTCTCTCTCTCACTCTATATATATATATATATATATATATATAGTTCATTCGGTTATGAATTTGAACACTCTCGGCTACTGACGTGTGTTTACATTGTGTATATAACACTCTAAAATCCGTCTTATTCCATTAGCTTAGAGGTTAGAATCGCCGACTGATGTCAGTTTGGTCGTTTTTCAGTCTTGGCTAGAAGCAATCGTATGTCTAACCGTACTGATGAGCTGTGATACAGCGAAACAGGAATGTCTGCGGATGAATATATATATATATATATTAAAATCAAGGAATACTAACCGCTTAAGCTACCATGGTTTCGTCAGATGGTAGAGGTTAATTGTATTTATCAACGTTATATATATATATATATATATATATATATATATATAATTTATTTGTCTAAACATTATTTTTGAATACTCATATTTGAGTAGATACTTTGTTTTTGTTTTTTGTTTTTTTGTTTGTTTGTTTTTAACGGTACATTTATTTACTTCTACCGGCCTGAATAATCTTGTTGGGAAAATATGCGTCTTCCTTTTCCGGCTTTGTTTGACTGTAAGTCCTTCGTGGTCGAGCAGTCAAGATACGTCAAATTAATTGATGGCTTCCCCTTGGGGTCACAGATTCGAATCCTGCCGGAGGATATATATTTTCCTAAGAAGATTTCGTGATATTTCAAGCTGTTAGATGTAAATAAACATACTGTTTAATTATAAAAACGAAAAAAGGAACAACTCAAATACGAGTATTCATTAAAAATAATGTTCAAATAGGTAAATTAAAATATGTCGGAGTTAATCAATTTCATATATATATATAAAGGGTTGAATTGCGATAATGTTTAGCGCCAAGGTTATGGTTGTACTAATAAAATGTATTTTTGCAAGCAGTTTTTTTATCGTAAAGTGTTCGATATCAGGATGGATATAGAATGGTGATTAGCTCAAAGAGTTTGTCACTGTAAGATATATATATATATATATCATCCACATACAAGCCTGTTTCGCTATTTCACAGCTCATCAGTGTGGCTAGACATATACTTGCTTCTGTCCTGGCTCGAAACCAGAGATTTGGTGTTAGTTGGAGTCTCTACTCCCTAAGCCATAGGAGCATAGAATTAGAGACGGGAAATTTTAGCCTGATATATATAAGCGGTATATACACACGCCAGTCACTGGAAGAATTCAATTCATTGCTGAAGAATAGCGTGTAAATCGCAGAAGTGGTAACTGTTTTTAAAATTTTCCTCATGCAATGGCTAACAAGTCCCACAGTTAATATACTCACGGCTCACGGTGTGTCCCACTACAGAAGTCTTATTCTAGACTAAACTGAGCATAGTAAATACCCAGAAATGGCCCTTGTTATCGATTGTCTGCCCTAAATTTCTCTGCAGCTGTTAGGAAAAGAAGAGAAATATGCGTGTCTTCTCAGAAAAAAAATATGGCGGTCCATTAGGGATTTTTAATCGCGATACACGAAAACCAAGTGCTTTACTTGGAATAGAAACTGTTCTGCTTGTTGCCTGTCCCTCGTGGTTCTTCTCAGCGACCTTTATTACTGTTTTTTTTATTTTTTACTTCTTCCTCTTTGAATTTTTAATCAGTGTCGAAAAATTCCGATTCCCAAGCGCCTCCATTAATCGCTTTGTCTCCATCTCTCTCTTTCTCTCTTTCTTTCTCTCTGTGTCAGTGTTTCTCGTTATGCTATACTCTCTCTCTCTCTCTCTCTCTCTCACACACACACAAACACACACACACATCGAGCATATTAGTTTTTCTTTTCTTTTTTCAAATAAACTATCTTTCTACCTATCTAACTCAGTCTGTTCACATATATGCATCATTCTATCTATCTATCTATCTATCTATCTATCTATCTATCTCTGCTCATTATCTATCTATCTATCTATCTATCTATCTATCTCTTTTACTCTGCTCATTATCTATATATCTATCTATCTATCTCTTTTACTCTGCTCATTATCTATCTATCTATCTATCTATCTATCTATCTATCTATCTATCTATCTATCTATCTATCTCTTTTACTCTGCTCATTATCTATCTATCTATCTATCTATGTTTGATCACCTCTATGCATCTAGTATGTAATCTCAGTATGTTTACATCTCTCTCTATCTCTCTCTCTCTATATATATATATATATATATAAAGAGAGAGAGAGTGAAAGAGTGGAACAATATATATATATATATATATATGTGTGTGTGTGTGTGTGTGTGTGTGTGTGTGTGTGTGTGTGTACTGCTGCCATATCTGGTCGGGTACCCCTGCTATCCACCTAAGGGCCCTTGACAAAATCCAACGGAGAATTTGTTATGGGATCGATCCCGACTTGGCAGCTCAAATACAGTTACTTTCTCACCTTTCTCACCGGCGTAATGTGGCTTCCCTGTGTCTCTTCTACAAATACTTTCACGGCTTCTGCTCCGATGAACTTAACTATTTATTAATTTACTCGAGCCACAAGATTAGCAACTAGGTACCACCCTTTTACTGTGAAACCAATAAAATGTAAGCGCAAGTTCTACTCCATCAGCTTCTTTTCTCGCATTTCCCGCTTGTGGAATTCATTTTCGTTTACTTGCTTCCCCGACAGCTACAATTTCCAAGAATTTAAATGTAAAGTCAATAGTCATCTCCTATCTCACTAACCTGCATCCTCTCTCTCATGCTCCTTTCTCCGTCCACTCCACTCTCATTCTCATTCTCATCCTTCTCTTACCCACTTCCTGACACCCCCTATAACCTGTCACTCTTTCTCATAACTTTCCTTCTATGTAATCCCCTGCGCACTAGTGGCAGTAAACTGCCTTACTTGTAGTGATAAGAGTATATATATAATTTTGCGCATGCACGTTGTTTTTGATTTTGTCGACTTCACCGTCTAGTAGGGTCAGTTGGGTATCGCCTTTAAGAAAAAAGACCAACATGGCGCAGTTCCTTCCGACAGAAATTTGGAAACAGCATGTTGTCCTGCTTGGTCTTCGCGCCAGAAGCTTCAATACGAACATTTGGTGTCAATCCGAGGACAGTGCAAAGAATTCGGAAAGAGTTTGATAAGTCTAACTGTGATTACGAAAGTATTTGGAGTGATCACTAGTCATGGCGACGTTATGCCTCTATTCATCTTCTTACAGAGCTTCAGAATCAACACGGAGGCTTACATTAAGTGCTGCTCTGAGTCATAAGGTTGGCTGTTAGAAGACACTATATCTGGCAACAAGATCTTGCACCATACCACAAAAGTAAGAGAACATAGTCATGGCTGACAGACAATTTCTTCGACCAAATCACTCCGTACATCAGACTACCTAACTCCTCAGACTACAACCACTTGGTTATTATGTGTAGGCGCAGTTGAGCGAGAGACCAACAAAATTCATTATAACACTAAAGAGGAACTGAAGACAAAGTTTATGGTAGCGTCCACCAACTTACAGAAAGAGGTCGTCTAGAAGTGATTCCGAAATCGTCCGGAGGCTGTGGCTGAAGTCATTTGTGGTCTTATTCAATAAATTTAATCCTTAACATTTCAAGAATTCTTGTTCAATCTTTGTGGATATATCTTTAAAATGAAATGTCAGTGTTATTATAATTTTTCTTTCTTTTTTTTTTTTTTGATAATTTAGGAAAAAATTTATCAATCACACCGTGCATGTGCACACACACATACATACACACATACATACACATACATATTCGTGTGTACTACTTTCCTGCTAAGACGACATAAATCTACATAAATATGAGCAGATCTGAATACGGACACATTTGTACGAGAGAATGGAATCGTGCCAACCTCGATGCGAGTCATATTTCTCAAGAAAACGAATATGTTACATATTCTCTCTTTCTCACTCTCCGTATATATATATATATATATATATATATATATATATATATATATATATATATATAGGAAAACTACTAAAAAGTTGTAACTTAAAAATGTGTTTTTCTGACAGTATTTATTTATTTCTATTATTATATATATATTTGATATTTCAGACCTGACTCGGCCTTTCATCAGAAACAAATGATTTTAAAATTTAAACTAGAAGCGTCTGTCGCGAGAAGCGTCCGTCGCGTGATGTAGAAAGCAATAGAGTTTGAATATTTTTAAACGTAAATCTAACTGTAAAAATACTTTTAAATGTTGTTTTAAAGAAAAATTTTTACGTGTATCTAAAAAATGTTTAACTGTTGAAATATTTATAAAGATTCAAAATACCTTAAGTCCCTATTTAGCCCTAGCCTATATGTATTTCATTTTAAAATCCAGTATTTTTCTTTCTTTCTGCATGAGTATCTGGAATTAAAATCGGAATCATTTACAGTTTTCCAATGTGTATCCTGGTTGACTGAAGTGTTCAGCTATGGGGGAATAAGGGTTGTTTTGGCGAATGCTTAGTTTATATATATATATATATATATATATATATATATATATATATATATATATAGTCGGTACAAACCCAGGATTGGATTGGTAAATAATCCGGGATAAGGTTAGTAAATAATCCAGGAGGATCCTAGTAAGTTAGTTAAGTGCCATACATGAAACACGCTTGGGCGATCATGTCTTGAAAGAGACATGACTGACTGCAGAATATTATCCCGCAGTAGGTTGCCATTACTTTATGCGGTAGACTGGTTGCCAGCCAAAGCTATAGAATTCAAATCTGTTTTGTTATTTAACCCATAACAAGAGGGAAGAGACGGATTAATACATTTTCCAAGGGTGTTTGCGAGTAAGTGATTTGAATGAATTCAACTGGAATTCGAACTCGGCTCCCCGATTTCTCGTTCCGAGCCGATATTTACTGCACAACAACTCATATCCTACAGGATTCTAGTAATATTGTTAAAATATTAAAACTGATCCAATAGAGAGTTCAATGTAAATTACTTTTATTTACAGAGTAGATATTCATTTATTTATCTGTAAATTCATATATATATATATATATATATATATATATATATATATATATATATTGTCATCCGCAGACAGATCTGTTTCGCCGTATCACAGCTCACCAGTACGGTTAAACTCCGATTGCTTTTTTACCCCGGATTGAAACCCGACCGAAATGGCGTCAGTCGGCGACTCTATATATATAAGGTGATTGTAAAATATCCCCTCCTTTTGAAATACTTATAATATATTTATTAAGTATAATTTTTACAAGAAATGTATATGAGAGGAAGGCGTTTAGCATGAGATTTTATTGAAAATTAGATATGGTTTCTAGTTTTCGTTACCAAATTCTCGAGCTACCCAGGAATCGCGTCAACCGATTTCGCCAGGAACTCTTTTAGTATGGAAGACATCACATCTTGTATTATTCCTTCAAGTTCTTCTAAAGTCTTCGGTAGACTTGCTCTTTTAACCAACCCTAAAGGAAAAAGTCATAGCATGTCAAGTCAGGACTCCTGGCTGGCCACTATTGCATCAAATACGGAGTTATTTTCCATTACCTTGTGTGTGTATGTATATATATATATATATATATATATATATGAATTATTAGTAAATATGAAATATTGCACATTGAGTGCTGGAGCTAATAAAACAGTGCTCGAAGTATAAAAACAGAGCTATGATTTTAAATAAGCACCTGACTCACAGTTGTACTACCAGTGAGAAAAATATGAGAAAGTTTGAAGACCAGCCTTTCCTTATCCCCCTTTTGGTCTTGTTCCCCAATTTTGTATTTATGCAAAAACTAGCAGTTTAGCCCGGCGTTGCTCGGGTGTAATGAAAGCTTTAAAACTAATCCATGGTCCTGGAGCTCAGACTCTTTGGACGTTGGCACGATAGACTAAAAAGCAATAGTTGTTTCCAGTTAAAGCGAAACCGTAGACTGAAAGAAAAATGCATGGATGTAATATACTTGCTTCCCTGACGGCTACAACCTCCAGGAGTTTGACTAAGATCACAGGTGCCCCCTAAATACGAATTTGAACGAGATACTAGATTAGCAACTAGATCCCACCCTTTTAAAGTGAAACCGATAAAATGCAACCGTAACTTCTACTCCAACAGTGTCTTTCCTCGCACTTCCCGACTGTGGAATTCTCTTCCACACGATTGCTTCCCCAACGGCTACAATCTCCAGGAGTTTAAATGTAAGGTCAATAGACACCTCCTAACACACTAACCTGCTCCCATTCTATCAAACACTCTTCCCATCTGCCCAACCCTCATCCTCGGTATCCTTACTCATCTGTCACCTTCCTCCTGACATTCCCTATGTCTAACCACTCCTTCTCTTTACCTTCCCCGATGTAGCCCCATGCGCAGTAGTGGCAGTGAAATGCCTTGCTTGGGGTGAGATGATTAAAATAAAATGTAAGGTCAATAGACACCTCCTAACACACAAACTCGCATCCATTCTTTCAAACACTCTTTCCATATGCCCAACCCTCAGCCTCGGTATCCTTACCCGTCTATCACCCTCCTTCTGACATTTCCTATATCTAACCTCTCTTTCTCTTCACCTTCCCCTATGTAACCCCCTGCGCAATAGTGGCAGTGGAATGCCTTGCTTGTGGTGAAATGATTAAAAAAAAAACAATTCCAATCAATTCCATGAACTTCTTCCTTCTTTTATGTTTTAATCCTATCACCCCCTTCAAGGATGTAAAGCCACTAAGACACAATGGATTACCGAGTGCGGAAGAACTAGAAAAAAAAAAGAGAAAACATAAAAGAGCGAGAAGAATAAAAGAGTTATCAAAATTAATGATTGGCATTGTATGGTTGGAAAGCATAGAGCCAGAATGGTGTTCCACAAGCGAGAACTGCGAGAGAAGAAACTGTTTTCTTAGAACTTATGGCTACATTTAGCCAACTCGTGAATTAATGAGACCTTGCTGCCAATCTAGTATTGCACTTAAATTCTTCACTTTTCACGCTCTCTAAAAACACCCATTTATCCTATGGGTCCCTATTTCCACCTCTTATCTAAAGGAAGCAATGAATACCGAAGACAAAAAGTGCAATTAACAAATCTTGCTCACAAACACGACCTACTTATTTCATACTTTTCCTTACTGTTATCTTTTATATTGACCACATGTAGCATTGATCCGTAACGCATGCAGATGATTATCCCTGATGAGAAACGCTGATTGAAATAACAAGAAACGTTCAAAGATAACAGAAAGACATACTTATATATAGCGAAGGCACAAGAACGTTTCAGAAGTTGCAAGACTTAGTTTATGGGAGGCAGTTATAACTGTCCTACATTATTGCAATTTTAGCAATCTTTACTATACATCTAATAAGCTGACCTTCAAGCTGTTTCTACAGCAAATGAAGTTTACATATACAACCTTCCGGAGTGAAGAAAATCGGCAATAGATTAAAATAAGGAAAAGTTTTCATCAAAATCAGGTTACAAAATGCACGAAATATTCCATTTAATCATTGTTGATGTATGTTGTCTGGTTCATACTTTTGAACATGAGTCGATGCTTATCCCTTGTTTCCTGTTTAGGATTGGGTTTCCAGTTCCTTTTAAAGCCTACTTCAATTTTATACTTCTAACGTCTCCTTGATTATGTCATTGTATTCTGTTCAAGTTCCGCAGACTGTCCATCTTAGATGTTGCTGTTGTTGAGCGACATCAATGGATATAGTTTACGTTATTTGGTGCTGTTCTTTGTGGCTTTGCAGCACCATAAATTGAGCAAAGTATTAAGAAAAAGGAAAATTTTGTTAGAAACAAAGAACAGAATGTGGAGATACTAATTAAAATCTAATCTCCGAATATGAATAGCCACACATGTTTTCACAAACTAAGCAAAGAATTAAGAGAAAGAATTAATTAAATATCACTTGAACCAAAGAAAACAATGCTGAATTGCTACGTAAATCTTATCTCTGAGTGGGAAATGACAATTACGCCTATAAGAAACGAAGCAAAGTATTAAGAGAGGGAAAATTTTTCGTTAGAAACAAAGCGATCAATGCTGAACTGCTACGTAAAATCTAGTCTCTGAATATGAATGGGCACAGCTGTCTTTCAGAAACTAAGAAAACAATCCAGAAACTATAAAATTTCTTTCGAATCAAAGAAAACAATAGTATGTATAATCTAATGTCCGAAGGTGAATAGCCAGAGTTCTCTTTCAAAAGCTAACCAAAGTATTAAGCGAGAAAAAATTTCGTTAAAAACCAGAAAATAATGCTGACCTGCATAAAATCTAGTTTACTAATTTCGGAAAAGGATAGTCCTGGAAGCATTTGCGCGATTTTACTTTAAGCCAGTTTTAATCACTGATTTAAAAAACGGTTGTATCAATCTGACAGTTTAGGTATTTCTAAACAAGTTTAATGACAAGCATGGCATCCATATAAAAAAAATTTAAGAATACGACTTTAGTTCTTAGGTTAATGACTTAGTTTTGTAGCAACTTGCGGTATTAGGGAAACTACTCTGAGCGCATCTTTTTATATGTTCAATTTCCTTAACTCTTAGCAATCCTTACTCGTCTTTGGAACAGGAGTAGAGGTTTATCCCTTGTTTCCTGTTCAGGAGTGGGTTTCTGGTTTCTTCTAAAGTCTACTTCAGCTCTATACTTTTAACGTCTCCTACCCGGTCATTTGCACGAATTTGCACGAGATACTAGATTAGCAACTAGATCCCACCCTTTTACAGTGAACGATAAAATGCAACCGCAACTTCTACTCCAACAGTTCCTGACTATGGAATTCCATTCCACACGATTGCTTCCCCGACGGCTACAATCTCCAGGAGTTTAAATGTAAGGTCAATAGACACCTCCTAACACACTAACCTGCTCCCATTCTATCAAACACTCTTCCCATCTGCCCAAACCTCATCCTCGGTATCCTTACTCATCTGTCACCTTCCTCCTGACATTCCCTATGTCTAACCACTCCTTCTCTTTACCTTCCCCTATGTAGCCCCATGCGCAATAGTGGCAGTGGAATGCCTTGCTTGGGGTGAGATGATTAAAAAAAAAAATTTGAACATGACTCCTCATGTTCAAATTTTTTGAACATCAGCTAATGTTTCCTGTTTAGAATTGGGTTTCCGATTTTTCATAAAGTTTACTTTAACCTATTCCATACTTTTAGGTTCTACGCCTAAACTCTGTAATTTATTTGCAAATAAGTTTTTAAAAAAATGTTCTTTCAATAGGAGTAATTTTTTTTTTTTTTTTTTACACATTTAATGCGAAACAAGGTAGGATCGTCACTATTACGCAGGGTGTGACAGTGAGAGAAAAAAAAACTGGGTACAGGGGTAACTGAAGAAATGATAAAAGATAAATGGGATTCAAGAAGATAGAAGATGGCAATTGATGTTGCATTTAAATCTTTGGAGCTTGCTACAGAGAAACAAGTAAAAAGTAAAAGGAAGTTATAAGTTTGTCGTTTAGTTGTATTTTTAAATATTGTTTTTTCTTTTTTCTTTTTTTAAATAATTTCACTCCAAGTAAGACGGGACTGTCACTTGTGCGCAGGGGATTAGAGAAAGGTTCAGGTAGATTGAAGAAATGATAAAAGATAAATGGGATTCAAGAAGATAGAAGATGGCAATTGATGTTGCATTTAATTTTTTTGGAGATCGTAAACGGAAGGGAGTTAAAAAAAAAACTTCATTTTACTGTTCTAGTAAAAATGGTGATTACATTTATCTATTTAAACGGTAAAAGGGTGGGACCTACATGACAATCTAGTCTTCTTCTTCTTTGTGTACCGTGTCTTTTCAGGACATAGACGATCATGGCTTTACATATCTTCCTATCCCTAGTAGTTCTTAAAAAGCTTTCTCTTGTTAACTCTTCCAAAACTCCGCTCTGCCATCTACTTGCTCAAGCCCATCAAGTATGTCAAGCGTTGCTTTCCCCTGCCTTTCTTTCCCTCTATCTGACCTGTGAGTATCAGATTCTCTAAGTCCTCCTTTCTCATTACATGTCACAGAAACTTCAGCTGCCTTTTCCTTATGTCAAGTATTAGTTTCCTTTTCTCCAGAACCTTGTCGTTGCTCATATGTTCGGTCCACGGTATCCTCAGTATCCTTCTGTAGAAACACATTTCGGTAGCACACTTAAATTCACGTGATCGCGGTATCTGGTAAAAAAGCTTGTTAGAGCAGTTGCCATGAAAATATTTGTAGAAAAGCCATGTCACGTCGGTGAGAAAGTGATTTAAATCGAGATGACAAGTCTGGAGCGATTGCATTGCATATCCTTCATTAGAAGTAGTTTTAATAAAAAAACAGGAAGTGAGGTTATAAAACAAATCAAAAGAGGCAAAGATTTTTTTAACGATATTAAAATTATTTGTTTTATAGTTTGCCATTTCTCACCATGCTCCTTCTCCTTAAGTGTGTATTAGCGTTTTGCCGTACTAAAAAATATATGTGTGTGTGTGTGTGTGTTTTCCCACTAGTCACGCCCATGGAGAGACAATGTGAGACAATAGCGAGGCAGCATCGGCTGAGTTCATTCTCTTTACTATCAGTTATGAAAGCTATTGCCGCATGTTTTCTCTTTAACAGGACCTTATTATTTTATGCTTTTGCAATAATTATGCCGTCGAGTAATGAAGAATATATATATATATATAATTTTCTCAAATATTTTGCCGTCATTTTTACGGCAGGGGTACACTAGTAATTTATGTTTCTGTTATAACTCTTGTTTGTTGTTAATATTTCGTTAAATACAACGAACAAGAGTCATTTTCTACAATTTTTATTTAATATTTTTCTTTTTCGCAGACGTGTGTTAAGAAATTGTCCCTCGTATTTATCACCCCCCCCCCCCCCCCGAGCGCTTCCGGCTCGTGCTTTTACCATTTTAAAGCGAGGTGGCGGGTAACTTTTGTTGAAACGAGGATTGTTAGTAGATTTTGTATCTGTACTGTGTTGTGTGAGACATTTTTGTAGCACTAATATTCTTAGCTTACGGTCATATCAACGTTGAGTCTGGATGGGTGACCTCTTGTGAATACTAGGTGCTGTTAAATTGAATGTGTGAGTAGTAGTAGTGAGTAGAAAGTGGATCAGCCATACGCTTGGGTGATCACGTCTCAAAAGAGACATGACTGACTGGGCAGAAGATTATCCCGCAGTAGATTGCCATTACTTCCGCGGTAGACTGGTTGCCAGCCAAGGTTATAAAACCCAATCAGTCCTGTTATTTAACCCATAACTAGAGGAATAGAGACGGATTAATACCTTTCCTAAGGGTATTTGCGCGTAAGTGAATTCAATGAATTCAACTGGAATTTGAACTCGGCTCACCGACTTCTCGTTCCGAGCCGATATCCACTGTACCACAAGGCTGGGAATGAAATATAAATGAGAGCTGAATTCGAATTCCAGTCGTGTCCGTTGCATTCACTTCGACGCATATAACATCTATATTAATGGTATATCTCTTCTCCCTGTAGAGATAGATATAGATATCTCTTCTCCCTCCAACTATGGGTTGAATAGCAGTATAGGCTGCTTTGGTTGGCAAACAGTCCATTGCCGTAAGTAACGCCAACCTATTGCGGGAATTCTTCTTTCAAGTCATAAATCTAAAAGTCGCTCAAGTGTGCATTACACAAGGCACCTAAAGAAGCAATATAATTTAAGTTTCGGAATACAGCCAAACCGTATTGACTTCGTTCGAAAAGAGTGTTATTGAGGGTAAGTCTATTTTATAAAAAATAACCAAGAAAATCGGTAAACAAATGCTGATACCTCCTGACGACTTGGTCAAACGATTACAAAATGTTCGTCAACGAACCTCTGTAGTCGGGCTGCTGAATCAATCAGCTAAATGAGAAATTTTGTATTTGTGTTAATCATATATATATATATATATATATATATATATATGGGAGTGGTAAATATAGTTTTAAATCTGCTATATTCATGGGTTAAAGTTCTCATTATCAGGGATAGAGTGTATATAAATATAAAAGTGGACATTGAAGGCGATAGTCTGTTACATGCTAAACACAATCGTTAGACTAGGTGTGTTGTTGTTCGACTTTTTATATATACATGTCTTTTTTTGTCATAAAGTACTCGATATCGAGACAGCGCTAGAGCGTTAATAAAATTAATGTTGAGACGATTGTCATTTAACTGAGCAGAGTTATACCGATTTCGAAGTTTCGTGAAAGAATATCTTCAATCTTCAAGGATTTTGTTTCCTCTGTTGCTGTTTTCCGATTTTCCTTATTTATTGGTGTAATTTAGTATCTTTGTATGTGAGTAATTCTACAGATGAGTAATTGCCCTTTATTGCTTTTTTTGTATTGACCGCTTTTTGGTGTGTCTGCAGGTGATTAATTGCATTTTATTGTGTTGACTTCTTTTCAGCACGCTTAAGTGAATGTCTGCTTAATTGCTTTATAGTGAGTTGACTTCTTATCATTTTGTGCTATAAAGTAAACGTATAGGAGTATCTTTTGTGTTACTTTTGTCAGTAACCTTCAATCTTTTGAGTTAGTTTGACGAAAAATTATAGAAAAAAAAACGAGTCAAACGGAAAATGTTTTCATGCCTGTGTCATCTGAGCGCTTGCTATTTTTGAAGGAAAGACAGATTTTGGCGCGTTTTTCGAGCGACAGTTTTTTAGATGAATGAAAGTTTATCAAATGTGTTTTTCTCTTGAGTTTATTATATCCTGTGTTTGTAAATTCTCCAAGTCTTCTTTCTTTAGTATATGCCCCGAAAATGAAACCTGTTTCTTTCTGATTGTAAGTAAAAGTTTCCTTACAGTTCCTGTTTTCCTTAGAGCTTCCTTGTTGGTCGCGTGTTCTGTCTATGCTATTCTAAGCATCCTTAGAATAGCATAGACAGAACATGAATCTTTAGCATAGACAGACATGAATCAGTCTTTAGAATCCCATTTCCCTTATTTCAAGTTTGTCTTTCATCTGTAAGAAAATTGTCCAGCATTCAGTACCATACTAGAGATTAAATATTACATGGCAGTTAGATATTTTCATTATTATATTTACGAAATCTCATTTTCCTTGTCTCTGTCAGAAACACCTTTCTTTTTTGTCCCTTTTTTCTTTTTTCTTTCTTTTTTCCGTTTTTCTTTTTTGTTTTCCATCTTTCTTTTTTCTTTCTTTTCATCTTTCTTTCCTAACGTTCTTTCTTTCTTTCTTTCTTTTTCCGAGTGTTTTTCATTCTCTCTTTCTTACAGCGGTTCTCGTTCGATCACCGAAATTAAGTAGTCTTGACCCTGTTCAGTACTTAGTCTTGACCCTGTTCAGTACTTAGTCTTGACCCTGGTCAGTACTTAGCGCTTGAGAACACCGGGTACGGTAAGCCATCTCTAACAGCCCGATATATGTTTCTGCTTTAATAACCTACAAAGGGTTTATAAGCCATAAAAACTAAGCAATCAATTAATTCATTCTGTCTTTCTTTTTCTTTTTTTAACTTCTTTCTTTCGATCTTTTTCAATCTTTTTTCATCTTGCCTTCTTTATTTATTTTTATCCTTCTTTACTACATTAATTCCTTCATTTTTTCTTTATTTCGATTTTTCTTTCTTTTTATCCTTCGTTTTTACATTCATTCCTTCCTTCTTTCTCTCTTCTTTTCTTCTCTTTTTTACGGCTTTCTTTCACTCTGTTTTTCTTTTTATTCTCTTTTCTATATTCATTCTTTCTTTCCTTCCTTCTTTCTTTCTTTTCTTCTTTTTTCTTTTCAACTGCCTTCCTTTCGATTTTTCTTTTTTATCATCCTTTTCTACATTCATTCATTTCTTCTTTCTTTCTTTTCTTCTTTTTTCTTTCCGACTTTCTTTCGATTTTTCTTTCTTTTATCATTCCTTTCTACGTTCATTCCTTCCTTTTTTCTTTCTTTCTTTTCTTAATTATTCTTTCTGATTTTCTTTTTTCGATTTTTTTTCTTTTTATCCTTCTTTTCTACACTCATTCCATCCGTCTTTCTTTTCTTCCTTTTTCTTTCTTACTTTCTATTGATTTTTCTTTCTTTTTATCTTTCTTTTCTACACTAATTTCTCCTTCTTTCTTTTCTTCCTTTTCTTTTCTACTTTCTTTCTTTCGATTTTTTGTTTTTATCGTTCTTTTTACGTTAATTCCATGTTCTTTCTTTTCTTTCTTTGTCTTTTTACCGTCTTTTTTTTATCCTTTCTTATGTTCATTTCTTCTTTTTTCTTTCCCACTTTCTTTCTTTCCTTCGTTTTGTTTTTCTTTTCTATCCTTCTTTTTTACGTTAATTCGTTCCTTTCTTTCTTTTTCTTTTCTACATTCGTTCTTTCTTTCTTTTTTTTTTGTACTTCATTTCTACATTAATTTCTTCTTTCTTTCTTTTTTCCCTTTTCTCTCCTACTTTCTTTCCTTTGTTTTTTCTTTCTATACATCTTTTCTTCGTTCGTTCGTTCGTTCGTTCGTTCTTTCTTTCTTTTTCTTTCTACTTTCTATCTTTCTTACTTTCTTTCCAACCACCCTTATTTAACTTCTGTTTCTTTCAATTTTCTACTCTCTTTTCCACCTACACCCAGTTCGATTAATATCTTGAAAACAGATCCTTTCTTTTCTGTCTTTCTTTAATTTTCACTTCTTTTTTGCCTTTTCTTTAATCATTTATTCTACTCTCTCTCTCTCTTTCTTTCTCTCTCACCCACCAATTATCCACCCATCTACATTTCACCCGTCCATTACCCTTATTCTTCTACCCACACCCTTTTCTTTCTTTTCTTTTATTTTCATCTTCCCATTTCATTTTCTTTTTCTTTTCTTTATTCAGATAACCTTTTACATTCCATCTTCTATCCATTTTCGTCATTTCGTCTCGTCTCATCTCGTCTCGTCTCGTCTCACGTGTCTGCGTCAGTCCGGTCAGCAAACACGCTGATAAGATACGTTCTCTATCTGCTTTGAATCAGATTAAATTTCAAGCACTCATTTTTTTTTCTTCTAATACTAATCTTCGACTCACTCCCCCATTACACAAAAGAGGAATTCATACCCTTGGCAAATTGACGAGGTTTCCATTTTCCCCTTAATGAAATCTCAAAAAATTTGTTTTTGTCTTTTGTTTTGGGGGCTTGTTGGAGGAGGTCGAAATCAGAAAAATCTCGTTAGAAACTACACTGAACTGTTACGTGATATCTGACCTTCTATATGGCTGTGAATTTCGACTATCAACTACAATAACAACTGAAGATGATGAAACAAAGTAGAAAATGTTATTAAAGACGCGTTTCGCCGAAAAGCGGATTTTTTCTTCGACTTCCTCAGTTTAAATGAAAACTGTGTGTGAGGAAATTGTGTGCAAGTTAGTAAAGGTAATCGTCGAAAAGCGATTAATCATGAAAAGGGAAAATGAGTATCCGATTGTTAGTAACAAGTACAACCCATAATAACAAGTACAACCCATAATAACAAGTACAACCGATAATAACATTTTCCTTTTCGTTCAATAGTTTTTTGTTTTTTTTTTGTTAGTAAAAGTTTAGTTCATTTCGTTCATTGAAATTGTGAATACATGACTTTTAATGATGAAGCTAAGTGAAAACGTTAGCGATTTGTCATATTCATGAATTAGAAGTTTAGTTCTGTGATAGAGATACTTTAGGTAACTGATAGTCATATAGTGCTTGTTCAAGTGATGTGGTTTTCGTTATCTGGTAAAGCTCTTTGTGATTCCGTAGGGCCACTCTATAAGGTCTGATAAAGAAATAACTCCTTTAAGACCGAAAGGTTTAATTTGTTTGAAACCATGTTTAATCATTGATCTCAGCAAATGGTTGTATACAGATAGTGTAGACATTTCTGAACGAGTTTGATGCCATGTATGACATCCGTATGAGAGTCTAGATCTAACGAGGCTATTTAAGAGCCTGACTTGAGTTCTCAGATCAATATTTTAGGTACACCTAGCGCAATTTATTGTGTTCAATTTCCTTATCTGATATACTGAAGTTGTTATAATCAATTCCTATTCTGAGGTATTTGAAATGTTTAGAATTTGTCAACTCCACTTTCAGAATTTTAATGATGCATTCAGGATATGTGGCGTCGGTGCTTTCATTCCGATTCTAGTTTCTTCTTTGAAAATGTTTATCTGGTAAAAAAAAAAAGTCGATTTTTGTTCAAAATGATCATTATAACCAACTGTGAACACCTATGTCATCAGCCCATTTTTGTTGTTATTTCTGTTGGAAGTGTTCAAGAGATATAGTTTTTGTTATTTGGTAAAGCTCTTTTCGATTCTGTAGCTCCAGTCTAAAGAGCCTGATAAAGGAATATCTTCTTTAAAAGCGATGATTTTGCGTTTCGTAGAGTCATTCTTGCGTTTTTTTGCTCTTAGGCAGTCAACAGTCAGACAGTTAAGTGTCATACGTGATACACGCTTGAGCAATCATGTCTCGAAAGGGATGTAACTGACTGGGCAGAAGATTTTCCTGTAGTAGGTTGCCATTACTTTTTGCAGTATACTGGTTGCCAACTAACTTTTATAAACATGAAAAAACAATGAATATATCAGTCAGTTAAGTGCCATGCGGGATATACGCTTGGGCGATCATGTCTCGAAAAGGATATGACTAACTGGGTAAAATATTTTCCCGCAGTATTTTACCATTACTTTCTAGACTGGTTGCCAATCAAGGCTACAGAACCCACTCTGTTATGTTATTTACCCTATAGTTGAAGGAAGAAGCGATTGATTTATATGTTTCCCAAGGGTATTTGCGCGTAAGTGAATGCAAGGAATTCAACTGGAATTCGAACTCGGCTCTCGGATTTCTCGTTCCGAGCCGATACCCACTGCATCACAACGCACATCCCTCAGGCAGTCAACAACTCGACGGTAATCTCGTATATCTGCGGAAGCATCTGCCTTGTGATTGGTCTTTTCGTTCAACGGAGTTTGTTACTAGTGAAAGTTTAGCACATTTCGTCCATTGAAATTTATTGTTAACGAAAGACTGACCGCCGACGTGTAATGGCTGAAAAAGGTGAAAGTTGCTTTAGTGGATTTGGGTGGTGAATCAAGTTTTTGTTTTGTAATGGAGAGACTATCGGTCAATTAATAAGTCAGTTGGTCAAAGTGGGGATAATTCTGACGAAAAGAGTGGCTATACATTCAAAAGGATTACAGTTGATTTTTGTTCAAGATTATTTTTATGAACACCTACGTCATCAGCCTAATTTTTGTTCTCATTTCTGTTAGAAGTCCTTAAGTGATATGGTTTTTGTTATTATTATTTAACGGTTTGTTAGGGGGTGGGGAGTCAAGTTTTTTGTTTCGTAATTTCTGTTGTTCCAAGCTTTAGACATATAGGGAACCCCCGAAACAAAACAATAACTATGAAAGTATAAAAATTTATTTTGAAAGTAAAAAACAAGCAATACATATTTATAGCAAATGACCAGTAATATATTTTATCTGTAGTTGAAGGCATGCAATTGAGTTCAAACTATTTAGATTTTGGCAT
This sequence comes from Ascarosepion bandense, assembly GCA_037127315.1. Classification (NCBI taxonomy): domain Eukaryota; kingdom Metazoa; phylum Mollusca; class Cephalopoda; order Sepiida; family Sepiidae; genus Ascarosepion; species Ascarosepion bandense. Next base: position 3,178,633 of record JBBBDQ010000792.1, on the reverse strand, counting down.
TAAATAACCCATAGAGATTTGGGAGGTTAGAGATATTAGATATGAATGAATGTAGAAAAGGAGGATAAAAAGAAAGCAAAATCGAAAGAAAGACGGAAAGAAAAAAGAAGAAAAGAAAGAGAGAAAGAAGGAAGGAAGGAATGAATGTAGAAAAGAAAGATAAACAAGAAACAAAAATCAAAAGAAAGAAAAAGGAAGAAAAGAAAGAAAGAAGAAAAGAATGAATGTAGAAAAGAAGGATAAAAAGAAAGAAAAATGAAGGAATTTATGTAGTAATGAAGGATAAAAATAAATAAAGAAGGAAAGATTGAAAAAGATGGAAAGAAAAAGAAAGAGAAAATGAATGAATTGGTTGGTTGGTTTTTATTCCGCTAAACAAAAGCAACCAAACCAAACTGTCAGATCGTGATTTTTCAAGTGATGTGGTTTTGTTGTTTGGTAAAGATCTTTTTGATTTTGTAGTGCCAGTATATCGGATCTGATGAAGGAATGTCTTCTTTAAAATCTATTATTTTGCGTTTCGTGGGATCATTCTTAACTTTTTTTTTTTTTTTTTGCTCTTAGGTAGTCAACAGTCAGTTAGTTAAGAGCTATATGTGAAACACGCTTGGGTGACCATGTCTCGAAAGAGACGACTGACTTAGAAGAAGATTTTCCCGCAGTAGCTTGCCATTACTTTTTGGGGTCGACCGGTTGCCAACCAAGTCTATAGAACCTAATCTGTTCCGCTACTTAACCCATAGCTGGAGGGAGAAAAGACGGATTCATACCTTTCCTAAGGGTATTGGCGCGTATGTAAATGCAACAAGTTTAACTGGAATTCGAACTTGGCTGTCCAATTCCTCGTTCCGAGCCGATATCCACTGCATCCCCCAGGTAATCAACAACTCGACAGTAATAATGAACACGCGCGGGTGCTTCTGTCTTAAGTTGAATGTCATTCGTCTTTTCGTTCAATAGAGTTTGTTACTAGTGAAAGTCTAGCGCATTTCGTCCATTGAAATTTATTGTTAATGAAAGACCTCCGTCTTGTAATAGCTGAAGAAAGTGAAAATGGTTTTCGCGGTTTGTCGGGTGGTGAATCAAGTTTTTTTTTTGTTTTGTAATATAGAGAATATCAGTCAGCAAATAATTCAGTTGGTCAAAGTGATAATAATTGTGGTGAAAAAAACGGTTAAATATTCAGAAGGATTACAAAGGTAGTGATTGTTCAAGTGATGTGGTTTTGTTATTTGGTAAAGATCTTTTTGATTTTGAAGCGCCAGTATATCGGGTCTGATGAAGGAATGTCTTCTTTAAAACCTAAGATTTTGCGTTTCGTAGGATCATTTTTTCCTTTGCCCTTAGTCAGTCAACAAATCGACGATAATCTAATACACCTGCAGAAGCAGCTGCTTTTTGTAGAAAGTCACTTGTCTTTTTGCTCAATAGAGTTTCTTACCAGTGATGTGCATTTCTTCCATTAAAATTTATTGTTAACGAAAGACTTCCGACTTGTAATGGCTGAAGAAGGTGGAAATGACCTTAGCTGGGTTTTTTTATAATCATTTCACCCGAAGCAAGGCAGGACTGCCACTGGTGCACAAGGCGTTACATTGAAAGACAAATAAAGTAGAGGGGATGTCGAAGGAAGATAAGATATGAATTGGATTCAAGTAAATAGAAGATAGCAATTGACGTTGCATTTAAACTTTTGGAGATTGCAGCCATCAGAGAAGCAAGCAAATTGAAGTAAGTTTCACAAACGGAAAGTGCGAAAAAAGATGCTGTTAGAGTAGAAGAGGGGGTTACATTTAACAATTTTGACGGTAAAAGAATGAGACCTAGATGCCAATCTTGTAGCACGAATAAATACATATCTTCGAGGAACCAAGGAAAAAAGCTCATCTGAGCAGTTGTCATGAAAATGCTTGTAGAAAAGACAGAGGGAAGCCACATCTCGTCGGTGAGAAAGTGACTGAAGGTAAGATGCTAAGTTAGGATCTATTTTATTGTAGATCCTTATTTGGATTTTGTCGAGAACCTCAAGATGAATAGCAGGAATACTTGACCAGATATAGCATGAGTATTTAATGCATTGACAAATGGTAGATTTATATATGTGAAAAATGGATTCTGACGAGATAAACTTCCTGGCCCGACACAGTGACCCAACAGTAGATGCAGGTTTGGATTCTATGTAGTCATTCCATTTGAGGTCATTTAAAAGAGTAAGGCCGAGGAGTGGAGTGTGCTGCTCTCTAGGAGTAGCGTCATTTATTCTGATGATAAGCAGGAAAGTTCTTCTATGGTGGTTAAAGAAGAGAATCTTCGTTTTGGAGGCATTAAAATTTGCGAGCTATTTCCTACCTCTTGAAATCACAGATTGGAGCTCCTTTTGAAAGGCAGCAGCCAGGTTTACTTTGTCAGCCTTGGAAGATTTCTTATTGAGATGGACGTAAATGGTGGTGTCATCTGCATAGATGCCTACTTAGATCACGAAGATTATTGATGAAAACAAGAAAAGGTGTAGGACCTAAGATAGAGCCTTTAGAGACGCCTGTTCGTATGAGTATTTGGAAGCCTAACTATTCAAAACAACCTTCATTTCAAGATTTGATAAGAACAATTCGATTAAATCAAACAATCGTCCAGAAATACCGTAGCTCTGGAGCTTGCACAGAAGGCCAGCATGCCAAACCTTGTCGAATGCTTTCGATATATCAAGAGCAACAACTCAAACTTCGCCGTTCTTATCAAGAGCCTGGTATATATAATGAAGGTTGTTTGTACATTAGCGATAGACATAGCGAAACGGAAGCCATATTGTTTGTCAGAGAGAAGGTTGTGAGATGTGAGATGGCTAACTATTTCAATATTGATAATAGCCTCAATATTGTTATGAGGCTAATATGGCGATAATCAGATGGGTCATAGTGCTCATCAAAGTTTTTTTAAAAATAGGAACTACAGAGGCGGACTTCCAACGAGCAAGAAAGTAGGAAGTAGTGAAGCAATAATTATAGAGTTTGGAGAGGACTGGAGCCAGCTCAAGGGCACATTTCTTTCTTTAGGACGATGACTGGAATTCCCTCACATCCACGTGACTTATGGAATTCAAGCTTAGAAATTATGTTAGAGGCCAGACATATATATATATATATATATATATATATATATATATATATAGTATATCGAGGCAGCAAGTAATTTTCTAAACATATGCTGTTAAATATAAGAGACAATGAATGTCTATTATGTTTTATCATGAGCCGTTCTAAATGTCGTATTTTTGCTTTAATTTCAGTTGAAAATAAAGACAAAAATTCTCCAACATTTGGATAATTATTTATTAGTTTTCTTCTAAGCTTTCGGCTCACATGAGCCATCTTCAGAGAGGTTGTTTAAACTGAAATATTATAAAATCCACCATCACCGACGATTTTATTTTGTGTTGATCAATATCAGACAGATTTTGGTCAACAATACGGTGACCCTTACTCATACACACAGTAAGAGGAACCTGCAGATATTGGAGGCCATGTACATCAAATCGAAACAACTAACACTCAATAAAATCAACTTTAAAACAGGAAATAACATATTACATTGCATTTGACTACATGGTTTTGTTGTCATTTCGCGCTATCCCGCAGTGTGACGTCATAAAACCGCATTGCAAACTTAAGAACTGCGTTTATTATTTTTGGTAACTATTGCCGTTGCCAAGTGGAGTTTTATGTCAACACAAAATAAAATCGTCGGTGATGGTGGATTTTATAATATTTCAGTTTAAACCACCTCTCTGAAGATGGCTCATGTGAGCCGAAAGCTTAGAAGAAAACCAATAAATAATTATCCAAATGTTGGAGAATTTTTGTCTTTATTTTCAACTGAAAATTAAAGCAAAAACACGACGTTTAGAACGGCTCATGATTAAACATAATAGACATTCATTGTCTCTTATATTTAACAGCATATGTTTATATATATATATATATATATATATATATATATATATATATATATATATATATATATTACTCGGTTGAGTCTTAGTTCGAGGTGTGAAATTGGGTGTGGTTTCTCTAAACGAGTCAAGAGTGGAGTTTGGCGAGAATTTGCAAGTAAAGCACCCGATCTTGTCTGGTGTGATTTGTCAGGTTAATTAATTAGGAGTTTAGTTTTCTGATGGAGACCGTTTAAGCAACCGTTAGTCTAATTCAGTAGTCGAAAACTACGAGGATTCTTCTTCAGCAAAGGAAAGCAACCCCGTTATCACTGCTCAACAACGGTACAAAATAACCCCACCTGAAGTATGATCGACATTATTAAAAATATATATATATATATCAGGAAATAAACTCGACACCAGTACGAGCGATACAAAGAAAATATATGTATATCTTTCGTGTTCCAAGAAGTACCACACCCAGTAATAGATATAAGTTGTTTTTCATCAATCTTATTTTTAAAGAGCACGTTGGTAAAACTATGTCTGCCTGTTGAAAAGTTCTCAGTTTCAAAAATTAATATTCTGATGTTGGGCTATTAAAATACTGACTTTTGTTAAGAAAGTCGGTTCACTGTGTCGTGCGAGACATTATCAATATCAGTTACCATTCGTCCAAGCGTAGAATATTGCTGCCACATATTGCCCGTTACACCTGGTATTTACCTTGAGCTCCTTTATTAGATCCAAAGACGATTCAGTAATATTATAGATCCTGTTCTGGTGTCTCGGCTTCAGTCACTTTCTCACCGCCGTAAGGTTGCCTATCTGTGTCTTTCCTATAAATACTTTCATAGTAACTATGCGAATGAGCTTTTCGCTATGGTACTTAGACTTTATGAATTTAAGCACAGTATGTGCGTTGTGGTACAGTGGATATCGGCTCGGAACGAGTTCGAATTCCAGTTGAATACATTGTATTCACTTACGCGCAAATGCCCTTGGAAAAGGTATTAATCCGTCTCTTCTTTCCAGTTATGGGTTAAATAGCAGGACAGATTGGGTTCTATAGCCTTGGTCGGCAACCAGTCTACCGCAGAAAGCAATGGCAGCCTACTGCGGGATAATCTTCTGCCCAGTCAGTCATGTCTCTTTCGAGACATGATCACCCAAGCGTGTATCACGTATGGCACTTAACTGACTGACGTCTAGTTGAGCTGACTAGATGTAGCCGTAAGTTCTATGCTGACAGTTTCTTTTCCTCATAAATATCGTTTATAGAACTTCCTCCCGACATCATGATTTCCAGAAAAATTTAATCTGCAAAAATTTAAATGCAATGTCAATCGCTATCTACTGTTCTCCTGATTACTCTTTCCTCTTCCCGCTCATTATTCATGTTTCTGATTCTAATTATTCTACATCCTGTAACCCCGAGTCTTAGTGGCTTTACTGCCTTGCATAGGGTGATGCCGATTAAAAAAGAATGTCTACTTTTTTTGCGCTAGAAGATTAATTTTAAATTTTCGTTCTTTATAGACGAATAATTTAACGGAACTCATTCAGTTTCACAACGTTTTTTGTTTTTATCATTGTTGTTTTTTAATATCCAGTGTTGTTATAGCAGTAGATTTTTTTAATCATTTCACCCTGTTCGGGTGAGGCTGCCAGACGTTCTTCATATACTGGACATGTTGCGTATTGTATAATTTTGTCCTCCTGTTCCGTACTGACCTTTCAGGAACATTCGTATTTAGTTCATTTTCGATTTCGTAATAAAAATATATTCTTACTGCCTTTTTACGGTACTTGTTTGTAACCTTATAACTAATTAGACTTTTCTCTCAGATTCTGTTGATGAAAATAACCCAAATGTCACGAGGAAACTAGTGTTGATAGACGGTTACACAAAACTGACGTATTTATTTCGCTGCTGTGTGCGTTAAATAAATATTTTCAAATGTTTTCACTTTTACTGAATTTCCTTTTAGTTTTCCTTTATTAAATAATTTTACCTTTTTTTCTACTTAACCCATTAAAATCATTGCTTTATGTTTTTAGCGCATGTATCTTCTTTTATATTAGTCTGGGTACTAGAAAAATTAAAATTAAATAAATGGCTCCCAAACTTGAAAAAAGAATCAAAATTCATATATTCAAAATCAAGATTAAATATATTACTTCAGAATAATTATATCATACACAAAAATAAACTGTAAGCACACGTAAGATCTAACCCTACAATCACTCCAAAAAAATACTGGGAATTAGAATAAATATTTTTATTATTATTAAAAATAAAAAATGCTACAGAAAAATCGATGTAATAAATCCTTAAAATAAGATCTAATGCCCGCAAAAATATCTAAATAAAAAAAATATATATATAAAAAATTTTAAAAAATAAATAAGATTCCAAACGATAATTTATAGAAAAAAAAGAGAAATTAGAAGAAAAAACCGACCCTCTAAACTTAAAATTAAGATTAAGATTAAACATACAACTTTATACAAAAAACTGATAAAACGCTAATTTGCATTTACTTCCCAAAAAATACAAATTTAGATTTCTTGAAATAACTTCGCCTAAATACAATTATACTCCAAACTTGAATATATAAAAAAAGAAGAGAGAAAAAAAGGAAGAGAAAAAAGAAACGAAAAAGAAAAAGAAGGAAGAAAGAGGAGAAGAGGGGTATATGTGTATATATATATATGTGTGTGTGTGTGTGTGTGTGTGTGTGTGTGTGTGTGTGTGTGTGTGTGTGTGTTTTTAAAAGAACATATAAAAAAATATTCCATACCGAAAAAATCTAAATCGGAAAGAAAAAACACCCCACCCCTATCACGTCTATGAAAACCTAGACACAGGATCAAAGTAAATACATGAATTAGGTTCACTAACAGCAGACATCAACCAATTAAACGATAGTCAACCATAAAAATGACCACTCAACATTACCCTCTTAGAAATCCTAACCAAAAGATATACCCAACCGATAAAAAGATAAAACATACATTCCAACAGATAATACCATTAATCAACAATTTCTCACTTACACACCAAATTCCTCAAAAGTCTAACGATCAAAACGAGACATTCATTTAATTACCAAGAACCCCAACTAACCCCCACGACAACAACGAACCAAATATAAACAGAGAATGATTCCAAACCTTTATTTCCCCCGAAAAAGTGTTTAAATCCAAACACTGAAACAACCATATGATTGTAGGGAAGAGGACATATATAGAAGAAATTGTGTACATGTTCTAAAACATAATTTATAATATATATATATATATATATATATATATATATATATATATATATATATAGTATGGGTGGAATAATATTCCTTGTCCAAAGAAACACTATTTTTATAAAAGTGCTCAATACAAAGTAGAGCTAATAATATTTATTCAGAAATTATAACATGAATATGTTACAATATCACTACAAAAGTAGCTATTTTGTTTCGACAATTCTTGTGTCTTGTCAAGTGATGTGGTTATTTTAAATTGAATGGTTTTAAAAGCTTTTAAAACCATTGAATGGTTTTAAAAGCTTGAATGGTTTTAATGGTTTTAAAAGCTTTTAAAACCATTCAATTTAAAATAACCATATCACTTGACAAGACACAAGAAATGTCGAAACAAAATAGCTACTTTTGTAATATATATATATATATATATATATATATATATATATATGGTGGATTCTCTTTTTGTAAATGATAAATGAGGGTCAGAAGTGAATGTGCCATTCGTTTTGCACATATGCATGCTTGCTTTGTGTAATTGTGAAGAAAATCTGGTAAGAGGAAGACATTTCATTTGTGCTTTATTGAGTGCAGTACAAGCCCAGCCTTGCTGCGGGCGACAAAGCCACGCTGACAGATGAAATTTGTTGAAGCAGGGTTTTGATGGCTCTCTGCTCCAGAGCTTAATGAAGCTTCAGTCTATTGTCTTCAAAACTCTTTAACTTAATGAGGCATGTCTCAAGCCACTCCTTTCGGACTGATGCATGGACTCCCCAGGTTTTCAAATCAAACTTGAAACGTTTCAAGTTGTCTTTTAATCTGTCTTTCAAACTACCAAACTCTAAGCATTCAGTTGGACGTCCACTCTTATGCTAAGAGTGGACGTCCAACTGAATGCTTAGAGTTTGGTAGTTGTCCATACAACACCTTCTTTAGAGGCCTATGTTCATCGATTCTCACAACATGACCAGCCCATCTATCTTTGTATTTTTGCTAGAATGCTTTCAATGTCTGCGATGTTGTTACATTTCTTCGGTACTGCACTATTCTTGACCCTGTCATCCCATATATCCCAGATATCTGACATCCCCGCCGCACACATACATATCATATATATATATATATATATATATATATATATATATATATATATATATATAGAGAGAGAGAGAGAGAGAGAGAGAGAGGGGCGAGAGAAATATTTTAATTGTGCACTATATTTCTAATTTTCTAATCTGGCAACCTTATGTTAGGCGATGCTAATTTCCTTCAAGTATAAAGAACGATAACTTAAAATACAACTGAGTTACTTCCCTTGTGTTGAAGATTAGCACGGTACTTCTAAATTACACACGGCCACAAGCTGACACGCTCGTGAAATTCACGGTTTCAATCCAAACAAATCCTTGCTGTTCTCAGGCAATGAATGAAGAAAAGTTGTTGTATTATGTGTTAAAATACACTTTATTCTCATACGTTTTTGTTCATCCCAACAGCCTGGAATATAACACACCCCTAACAAAGTGATAATGACAATAAGATGCAAGGGGTTACTGAAAGTGAAAAAGAATGAGCATACTTTAGAAGGAACCGGAAATCCAGTCCTAAACAGAAAACTAGGAATAAACCTCTACTCCTGTTTAATAAACATGGAAGGTGTGTTAACCGGTTGATAGGCAAACCTGGTGTTATAAGAAAAATAAAAAACGGTGTGAATCTGAACTCAAATTTATCGGGAAAAAGACTTAGAATCAGAATTAGAAATTAGAAAAAATTAAATATTTCACCCAAACTACATATAATATAATTCCATCATTAGTTGTGTATTCGAGCATCAATCATTCTTTAATACATGTTTTGTTAAAAAGGTTTAACAAGTGACTTGTGTTAGGTTATATCAATTATATTTTTCTTTGAAGCGAACGAGTGCGTCCTTTTCTGGACTTAATGAGTGTAAAACTTGTCCAAATATTTGTTGATGCTGAGCGTTTTCGGCAACTCTATTAGTCATTTTCAAGGATAAATGGTGTGCAAGAAAGTATACATATTTGGCTCTGTAAATAGATAATTTTATTTACATCGAACCCTGGTCAGTTTTAATATGAATATTAATATGATCTTCCTTGAGATTTTACCTACATGCCACTTTCTGTTTGGATTTAATCTAGGCTACTGGCGTTTGTTTACATTGTGTATACATCATGCTAAAATCTGCCTTTTCTCCACCGTGCGCCTATTGGTTAGAGGTAGAATCTCCGACTGCTATCAAATCAGCCGGGTTGCTGGAAGCAATCGGATGTCTAGCCGTACTGAGGAGCTGTAATACAGTGAAACAGGACTGCAAATGACTATATATATATATATATATATATATATATATATATATATATCACCCCCAAGCAAGGCGATAACGCCAATGATGCGCAGGGGGCTACGTAGGAGTAAAAAGATTGGAAAAGAGAAAGCCGGAAACAACATCCTAACCAGGAAACAAGGGATGAGCCTCTTCACCTGTTCAATAGACGTGGGTGGATGTCAACCGGGCGATAGTTTAGTTTATCTACTCCAATTGAAAAAAATAAAGAAAAGAGTGAAAAGATTGGAAAAGAGAAAACTGGAAACCGCATCCTAAACAGGAAACAAGGGATGAGCCTCTTCACCTGTTCAATAGATGAGGTTGGAGTGTGAACCGGTCGATAGTTTAGTTTATCTACTCCAATTGAAAAAAATAAAAAATAAATAAAAAAGAAAAGTGAAAAGATTGGAAAAGAGAAAACCGGAAACCACATCCTAAACAGGAAACAAGGGATGAGCCTCTTCACCTGTTCAATAGATGAGGTTGGAGTGTGAACCGGTTGATAGTTTAGTTTATCTACTCCAATTGAAAAAAATAAATAAATAAATAAAAAAGAAAAGTGAAAAGATTGGAAAAGAGAAAACCGGAAACCACATCCTAAACAGGAAACAAAGGATGAGCCTCTTCACCTGTTCAATAGACGAAGGTGGAGTGTGAACCGGGCGATAATTTAGTCTATTTACTCCAATTGAAAAAATAAATAAATAAATAAAAAAGAAAAGTGAAAAATTGGAAAAGAGAAAACCGGAAACGGCATCCTAATCAGGAAACAAGGGATGAGCCTCTTCACCTGTTCAATATATGCAGAATATCTCCAAACTTGTTTCGTTGAATAATATAGACATATTATGCCTATTTTTACAATAATACTTTCTAATTCTCTAATCATTTTATTCGTGTTAAGATGTAATTCACCATGGAAGTCATCGTAGTTTTTCAAAACCAAGCACTTTTGATCTCCTTCGAGATCATCTTGAGCTGTGAATTGCAAAGAAAAACTAAATGTAACCGTGAACGTTGTAACGGGGCTTTTTCTAAAAAACATGCATGAACGCGCTCTGTTTTAATTATTCCAATATTTTAAAATTTATCCGTTACCGCTACAGAATCTTTTGCAAAACAAGCGTTGTTTAGCGATGAGATCGCCTCTCAGTGGAGGGATGACATGTATCTTCTTAGAATTCCTTGAATCCCGTCCTTTCCAAAATATTTTACCCAATCAATATTCATAGTTCCGTTGTTGATGATGCTCTTCTTATATATCATCGTAATAATGATTTACCTAATCTAGCAGATTAACTAAACAAAGTTAAACAATAGAATTCACATACGAAATGGAAGAACACATTTTCCGTAAAAATCGGAATTTTGAACTGAACTTTTTTAATCTACGGGTGTCGATTCTTCTCATCCCTGTCCTGGGGGTGTTGACCGATATGCACCTGAGGAACACAACAAAAATGAAGACGATAATCCGAAAATAAAAATTAGTGAACATAATTCTAAATATGTAATGCATTTATTTACAAAGGGTGACGCAGGTTCGATCGTTGCTGGAGAACACTTTTTCTATACGAGGATTTCTCTAATGCGCAAACCGATAGACATAATATACACTGTTTAATAAACAAAAAAAAAATGCAGTGTTTTAATCAAATTTTCAGCTGTCGTCGAACTTGATACATAAACACATCTCTGCAAATTATTCAACTTCCTTTGGGAATATTGGCTAGTCCGGTGAGTGCAGCCATGCTTCCAAAATTTGATCCATTCTGTCTACATAGTCAACATCACACTGACATCTGAATTTGTAAATTAGAAAAAACTAATATGATGGATAAGCATAAGATCATTTCGGAAATTTGAGAAAATTTATTTAAGAAAAATGCCAGACATCGCACATATTTCTTTAATAAAATTTTTCGAATATTCAAGCGGTATATGAAAATTAAAAGAAAATACAGTCAACAATTTTACTCCTGCAGCTTCTTTCCTTACGGTTCCCGCCTGTGAAACTCATTTCCACATATTTGCTTTCCTGATGACTATAACCTCCAGAAATTTAAATGCAAAGTCAATTCCCATCTCTTATCCACTTAACTCCAGCCCGTTCCACACCACCCCATGTATCTTGTTCTTTTTCTTTCTCTCTACCCTCGTAACTGTCTTCACTCCTCTCTTCAAATCCTTCTCTTGCCCTTTATATTTCACCTCCTGTAGTTAGTTCGTCTTTGTCTTCACTTTCCCCATGTCTAAAACTTTAATTCCCTTATGTGGCCCTCTGCACATCAGTGGTGGTACCGCCTTGCTTGGGGTGAAATGATTAAAAAATATTTAAATAAATAAACGGATCGTCAACTGAAATACAGAGAGAGACAGAAAGAGATAGTGTGTGTGTTATTAGAATTTTTCTCCATTCTTTGATTGAACGGGGTTGACAAATATGATCTGAATATATATATATATCGTACCGGTGTTAATATAACTACACGATGTAATACGACAGATTTATTAAGTATATATTACAAACTTACGACGGGAAAAGGAAGTGGATATATTTTATGTCTTAATTTAGGAATCAGTCAGTTAAGTGCCATACGTAATACACGCTTTGGGCGATCATGTCTCGAAAGAGACATGACTAACTGGGCAGAAGATTATCCCGCAGTAGGTTGCCATTGCTTTCTGCGGTAGACTGGTTGCCGACCAAGGCTATAGAACCCAATCTGTCCTGCTATTTAACCCATAACTGGAAGGAAGAGACGGATTAATACCTTTCCCAAGGGTATTTGCGCGTAAGTGAATACAATGTATTCAACTGGAATTCGAACTCGGCTCCCCGGTTTCTCGTTCCGAGTCGATAACCCTAGCTTATTATACAAGATAAATGAATCGATTGTTACATGTAGACATAAAAATAAATATCAATTTTAATACGTTGATCCAAATTTACTAAAGATTAGCTAATATTGATTAATAATTGATAATTGAAAATTGGTAATTGATAATTAATTTTTGATTTATATTTATGAATTTCTTTTTGACAAAAACAATAAGAAATCTTCCATTGTTGTTAATATGAATGATTACTTTTTACAATTATAATATTTTTCGGTAACGGATATATATATATATATATATATATATATATATATATATATATATATATATATATATATAAGAAAAATTAAGGCAGACACGTTATTTCATGGTTAATCGGAACTATGGGCCTATTTCAGGCGAACCATCATCTGCTTCCGTCTTTAGTTTACAATTTTAAAATAATCTATATGTATTTATATACATATATATTTAGTGCTCTCTTAGAGTGTTATCCTGCCACTGTATGTACAGGATACTCCTTTGGATTCTTCTATACCCACACTGAATGCTAATATATATATATATATATATATATATATATATATATATATATATATATATATAAATCCTATTTGTTTTAAATGCTATATATAATTATTAAAATCTAAATTTAAATGACGGTAATCCTAATATAATGTATATTGCTATGCCAACAACCAGATATGTTTATTAAAGTTTAAATTACTTAACAGACAGTTTATACTCAGCACCGGAAGTGTGTTTTGTGCATGAGACTTCAAGTCGTGCTATTGGTGAGGGATTATACATATATGTACGTATGCCTGACGATTGCATTTAGCAAATATGAAACATACATAGAGAGAGAGAGAGAGAGAGTGCAATGGAGAAATTGTCGTCTACATTACTCAAAAAAGAAAATAACAGTAACATCTCATTTTAACAGATACATATACTAAAAGTAAACAAAAATATCTTGAAATACGAAAGAGTAATTTTTTCAATAAAACCACGGCCTCTACACAGAATCTAATGCAAGTTTTCTGCAAGGTTTCTTTGTTTAAGTTGGTAAATGCTGCCATAATCCTTGATTTCAGTTCATCGTGGGTTTTACAAGGAGTTTGTTAGTTACCAGCTTAACTGCGCCCACACATAATATTCAAGGGAGTTTCAGTCTGGGTAGCTAGATGTAAGGTGTATGTGATCGCAAACATCGTCTCACAGCTACGACTCGAGTCTCCTGTATGTGTGGCAATGTACAGATTCCTGTTTCCAGACATAGGGTCTTTCAGTAGACAACCACTAGACCAAGGGCAACACTATCCTCTCAAGTCAATTGATGAAAGTTTCTGTGTTGAGTCTGAGTCCCTGTGAAAACATCAATGGAGTTTACAGTGATCACTCTAAACAATCTCGTAATCACTATTAGACTTATCCAACTTTTTCCGAATCCTCTGCAGTGTCCTCAGATTGACACCCGAACACTGAAATGTCCGTATTGGAGGTTCCGGCGCGAATGTTAAGCAGTACAGCACATCGTTTCTAAACTTCTGGCGGATTTAATTGCGTTATGGTGCCCTTTTTCTAACAGAAGAGCCCAACTGACCATGATATACTGTGCAGTCTGCAAAATAAAAAGAAACCACGCTCATGCGCGAAATTACAAATATAAAATGGCGATAATTTACCCATTGTAGCGCATATATATATATATATATATATATATATATATATATATCTTCTAAACTTATTTATAAATGGAACTTTGTCTCTGTGTGTGTGTCTCTGTGTGTGTGTGTGCATCCGTTACCTAGAGATCCCGTTACCTATAGACGGCTGAACCGATTTTCTTGAAAATTGACACAGTTGTACTATAAGCGTCTGCGAGTGTTCTTAGATAGGTTTTGTGTCGAGGTAGCCCCGATAAATATCGAAAATCGATAATCGAAAAAATCGAGTTATAGAAAGAGTGGTCTGATTTTAATCAAATTTGATACACTCATAGACAAAAACATAAGAAACGATATTCAGAAGTTTCAAGGTTGCAGTTCTTACAATAGTGCAGAAAATTGATAATATATATATATATAAAGGGCAAGATGTTTGTGTGTGTGTGTGTGTGTGTGTGTGTGTGTGTGTGTGTGTGTGTGTGTGTGTGTGTGTTTATCTGTCTGTATGTCCTTTATACAAATCCACAATTTTTATCCGATTCTCACCAAACTTCACACAAATATTCTTTAGGCTGAGTCTGAGCTCCAGGACCATGGATTAGTTTTAAAGCTTTCATTACACCCGAGCAACGCTGGGCTATACTGCTAGTATATATATATATTCAGATATAGATTAAATATAGATAATATAAATAAAAGGAAAAATAAGGAAAAAATTTGTCAAACGTGCTTCGTCCCCTGGGGAACTTTATCGAAGTAAATGCGAAAATGTATATGTAAATTTCCGCATTTATAGATACTTATCTTTGCAGGAGATATTTCTGCCACGTTGTCTCTCTCTTTCTCTCTCTCTCGCTCTCTCTCTCAATTTCTCCTTATATATATATATATATATATATATATATGTGTGTGTGTGTGTGTGTGTGTGTGTGTTTAGGTTGCAACTTTTCTTTCTGTTACGGTAACCTTCTATGTGTGAATGGACTCTTCCTCCTTCAATAAATACTGCCTTCGTCACTTCCGGAGAGGCAGTCGTGTGACAGTCGTGAGGCAGTCGAGACGCAATATTAACTTGACAGTTCGGACGGTACACTTCTATTTGTATATTCTGGATAAGGTTTTTTAGGTCTCCGTATGTGTTTAAATGAGATCGGTTTGCTGACTACTAACGCACGTATTTGTATATATGTTTTGTTATTCTAATACACTGGTTGAACCTACTTTCTTGTTTTTTTTTCCTGACCCTAACAGGCTACAACACTTTCAAACATCTTTCATCGATTATGGCCGACAAGGAAGATTTGATTAATTTTTTAAGTTTTTCCATCATCTTAACATTTTTTCGTTTTGTCCGAAATAAGATATCTTTGTGTGTATGTGATTATTTTTTGCTTGATGAATGTTGTAGTATTTGTTTATCTATTTTTTACTGTTTTTTAAGTGGTATATGATTTGTTGGTGGTTATTGTGTTCACGCCTATTAAGTGCGCTTATATATATTTCTCTACATTGATTCTGTTAAAGCTCTATCCTTATCTTGATATCGAGCACTTTATGGCAAAAAAACCCTGCTTGCCTAAAATGTTTTTCCACCAGTAAATTACTGAAAAAACATAAATTTTGGCACTAAACACCATTACAATATAACACTATGTGTGTGTGTGTGTGTGTGTGTGTGTGTGTGTGTATTTCTCTTTGTACACTTCGTAACGACAGATATCTCAATGATTAGACGCAGTGTGTTTTCATTGAATCCTAATTGCTTTAAAACCCAATCCTTGTGCCAGTCCATATGCGATTGAATGTGATGAGACTCATGGCCAAGCTGTTCGAATATAACCATGGATGATTTGTCACGAAGTTGACTTCTTGATGTTATCTGTACGGGAGAGGCGATCCCAACTATCCAATTTTGGAAAGTGCTTGAAAACCATACCACGGATTGGCCAAAGTAAAAATTGGGTTGACGGGATATTTTGGAAGCCGTTGAGGGTTATGTGTCCTGGCCTTGTTTAGACTGTTGATCATGCTAGATAATGTACTCTCTCCCAGAAACCGTAACTAAGGATCGCTCACTATAGTTGAAGTATTAGCTAAACGTTGGCTCTTTTGGTGCTGAACAAATACAAATATGCCCGAGCAGGCGTCTGTAATGAGAATTACAGAATTACAGGCGTCTGTAATGAGAATAATGAGAATTGGCTAGCTGTCTTAGTAGACGAGCATCTTCGAATACTGTTGGCCAGCCATTATATACAATCTAATGATTACTCTATCTCTGTTACTTTAAGTTTCCATCTGCATCAAATCTTCATTACTGCCATATTGGAGGATTGATACAATGTAGAATTTCCGTACTCTTTGTTTCTAAGGAAAATTCCCTGTTTTTAAGTTTAATTTTTAGGAGAATTAGATATTGGTCACATATCTGATATGCCTTTTTGTGTTGTTAACTTTAAAATGGATTAATCCAGTGCTTGTTTTATTCCTGATTTTTGAAGCCAAACATTTTGTAATTTTTGTAATAATAGACAAGGCAGGTAGTGAAAATTGAAATATCTTAATACCGTCCCCGATTTCCGAAAATAAAATGTGGCGTGATTATTTCGGAAACTAATAATTACTTTTTTTTTTTCTATTTGTTTTTTTTTTTAGGGGGGTGTTTTTTGTGTTTTTTCCCCCAGTTAGAGCGAAACTTCGACTTCTGGTTTGTGTTGGGTTAATCACATTAACGCTCATGGTTCTTTATTATTTTACTATTTGTAGTCGGACCCAGGAGATTATGATGTCTATCATGGCGACTACACGCCATTTTGCTTTAAGTGTCAATAACGTTGGTTGGCAATTATATATTTGACTGCCTCCCAGGAGACGCTTCTGTAATCAACACTGACAGCTGTAGAAGATCACGTGATATAAACGATAAAAATGAATTTCTTTTATTTATGAAATAGCGATAATAATATTTATTCCAAATCAGTGTTTTATGTAAACTCCTATCTATCTGATGTATTTCTTTTAGTACGCTCCGTAACGGCAGATACATCAATGTTTGGTACAATGTCTTCTTAGCTCATTGGATCCTTACTAAGTGTTATAATACTGAATCTTTGTGCCATATGAGGCTTGGTCTATATACAGTTTAAATACTAGCGTGTGAAAAGATTTACGGACACGTGGCCGAGGGCTCTAGAACGTTTACCTTCTGACCAAAAGATTCGAGTTCGAATCTCACGATTTGCAATCAAGTTTCGGCTAGGAGAGGTGATCACAGCGTGTGTTGGCTTACGTCCATATCACGTTGAAACCGCTTCTCGAGCGGTCACTAAAGTTAAGCAACGTCTAAGACACATCAGATTAATTGATGGTTTCCCTTTGGGGAGAATCGAATCCTACTGGAGGACGCATATTTTGCTAAAAAGATTTCTTGATTATTCAGGCCAGTAGATTTATATAAATATACTGTTTAATTACAAAAAGCATAGCATCTACTCAAATGCAAGTATCTATTAAAAATAAAGTTTAAAACAAATAAATGAAAAATATATCGAAGTTAATCCATTTCTTAATATAAATTGTCTTTGTTTACCTATATAAGATTCATTCCTATCACTAGTTGCCAATCATCGCCTGACAAAGTACAAGTCATAGTACTGAAACATGAAAGCTTTTGTGTAGCGATGTAAAATGTTCTTATTATTATCACTTATAATAAAAATAGTACAATAATATTTTGCTCTACTTTGTATTGAGCACATTTTAAAAGTAAATAAGTAAATGCTATAAATTGCGGATTTTACCCCAATTGTTCTTACTCTTACTTACTCATATATATATGTATATATATATATGTGTGTGTGTGTGTGTGTGTGTGTGTGTGTGTGTGTGTGTGTGAAATGTGTATGTATAGAAATTTATATATATATATATATATATATATATATATATATATATTCTATTTGTTATATATATTATATTATTTGTATATTATATATGCGTGGTACTTATTCGAAAGCGCTCAATATCAGTGATAGGGCTAACATAGAGTTTGTCGATCGCAAAAGCGTAAAGTTCAAGGTTACAAACTCACACCTATCTAACTGAATACATATATATGGTGTATTGAGGCAGCAGATACTTATGTCAACATATATTGTTAAATATAACAGACAATGAATGTCAATTATGTTTAATCATGTTCCGTTCTAAACATCGCATTTTGGCTTTAATTTCAGGTGAAAATAAAGCTCTCCCGCAGACTTACTTGACAGCTTTCTCATCATAGTTCAATAAAACAACAATTCTTAGAAAAACATAGCCATATATGTAATATTAGATTTTAGTTGATGACACAATAATACTCACACATACACACAGTAAAAAGAACCTTCAGATATTAGAGGTCATCTACATTAAATCAAAGCAACCTACACTCAGTAAAATCACATTTCAATATAGTCACCACACATTACATTGCATTTAGAAATATGGTTCTGTTGTTAACATTTCGGTCTCTTACTAATTTACGACCTGCGTCTGCTATTCGCTGACTGCTATCGTTGCATAGCACTATTTTATGTCAACACAAGATAATATCATCTTTGACGATGGATGACTTTATGCTAATGTCGCTGTAACCATTCTGAAGATGGCTCATGTGAACCGAAAGCGTAATAAAAAATATCCAAATATTGTACAAATTTTGTCTTTATTTTCATCTGAAATTAAAGCTAAAATACGATGTTTAGAACGGCTCATGATTAAACATTATATATATATATATTATCAGTGCTACTTAGCATATAATTTTCATTTCTGATCTTATAATGGCAGGTATCAGTATTGTGATTCTGAAAATACAGAGATACTATTTAAACTCGTCGTCGTCGAGATAGAACTCACTACACCCTTCCAGTATTCCTGTGCATTTGGAACCCCGGCGCAGTTTATAGCGAAATTAATAATTTTGTCAAATAGCTGAATACTTGATGCTTCGCCAGGGCTACCAAGGGTGTTTTATTGTGACACCAACACTGGATGGGTTGCCTCCAGGCCCCATCCTGTTATTTAACCCATAACTGGAGAGAAGTGACGGATTAATGCCTTTCTTAAGGGTACCAGTGCTTAAGTGAATGCAGGGTACTCAACTGGAATTCGAACTCTGCTCACCGATTTCTCTTTCCAAGCCGTCATCCACGGCACCTCAACGCACATCCGTGACTATTTAAACTAGGTCTTTATACCGATGAAGCTGCTTGCAGAATTTGGAAACTGGAGGAAAGTTAAACAATATCTAAATTTATTGTCAAAATCTGATTTAAGCGTTTTAAGGGCATGCGTTGTGGTGCAGTGGATATCGGCTCGAGAAATCGGGGAGCCAATTTCGAATTCCATTTGAATTCATCGCATTCATCGCATTCATCGCGCAAATACCCTTGGGAAAAGTATTAATCTGTCACTTCTCCATCCAGCTATGGGTTAAATAGCAGAACAGATTCGGTTCTATAGCCTTGTTTGGTAACCAGTCTACGGCATAAAATATTGGCAACCTACTGAGGGAAAATATTGTGCCTAGTTTATCATGTCTCTTCCAGACATGATCGCCCAATCGTGTATCACGTATGGCATTTAACTGACTGAAGGTTAGAGTCATGTGGTTTGAAATAAAATTCAAAATGGAATGACGTTTAGATGCCGACTAAGTCAGTCAGTCAAGTGCCATACGTGATACTCGCTTTAGGCGATCATATCTCGAAAGAAACATGACTGACTGGGCAGAAGATTATATCGCAGTAAGTTACCATTGTTTTCTGTGGTAGACTGGTTGCCAGCCAAGGCTATAGGACCCAATCTATCCTATTATTTAACCCATAACTGGAGAGTAGAGACTGATTAATACCTTTCCAAAGAGTATTTGCGTGTAAGTGAATGCAAGGAATTCAACTGGAATTCGAACTTGGCACCCCGATTTGTCGTTCAGAGTCGATATCCACTGCACCAAAACGCACATCCAGATGCCGACTACAATGCTTTAAAACGCAAAGTTAGAGAAGAACCACGCTGAAGCACTTAAAATCATTCATGAAAAGCTAAAATAATTAGAATAATTTTTTAAGATGATGTATAAGGCCTAAGATCCAGTCAAAGTAGAGGGTTACAGAGTGAGAAACACAGTTTACGAAGATATGCGAAAAGGTAACGGTTGACCCTAGACTTGAACAGAAGAATAAAATCCTTCTCGTAAAAAGATTTTTCAGGAAAAATGGTTTCTCAAGTCCACTATTATCATTCTTTCCAGTATTGATGGGGATTCTTGCTTAACCATTTATTTGAAGTAGTGTGGTACGTCAACATCTTGATTATGTCATTGTATTCTGTTCAAGTTCCGCAGGCTGTCCATCTTAGATGTTGCTGTTGTTGAGAGACATCAATGGATATAGTTTGCGTTATTTGGTACAGTTCTTTGTGGTTTTGTAGCACTAGTCTACAAGGTTCAATGAAGGATAGTCCTCGATAAAACCTACAGAGTGCATTTGCGCGATTTTACTTTCTTAGATACGTTTTTAGATATTTCTAAACAGGTTTAGTGGCATGCATGACATCCATATCAAAATCTTGATCTGACAAGACGATTTAAGAATACAACTTTAGTTCTTAGAGATTTAGTTTTGTAGAAACTTGCGGTATTGGGGGAAACTATTCTGAGTTCATCTTTTTACATGTTTAATTTCCTTAACTCTTCACAGACCTTACTTGTCTTTTGAACAGGAGTTGAGGTTTATGACGTGTTACCTGTTTAGTTTTGGGTTTCCGGCTCATCCAAAAGTCTACTTCAACTCTATACTTTTAACGTCTCCTTCCCGGTCTTTTGAACAGGAGTAGAAGTTTATCCATTGTTTCCTGTTTAGGATTAGGTTACCGGTTTTTTTTTTGGTTTTTTTTGTTTTTGTTTTTTTTTTTTTTTCTCATTTTCTTTTACTACCTGTAACCAATTGCGTCTAAGGGTTATTATCGCCATAATTTGGATGCCATATTTTTTTGAAAGAATGAAAATAATTTTGTATAATTTGCATAACTATTTTTTAATAATTTCAATCTAAGCAAGGAAATAAAGCCACAATGACGCAAGGGGTTACTGAGTGTGAGAGAATACAACAAAAGAACATAATTATAGAAAGAGAACAATTAAAGAAAATTAATTAAGATGACAGAAATCAAAGATTGACATTGCATTTACATTTCTGAAGATCAAAGTTAAATAAAAAACAAAAGTCAAAAGCGAGAAGTGCGAGAGAAGAAGCTATTAGCATAGAACTTACGGTTATATCTTGATATTTCAACTGTAAAACGATGAGACCTTATCACCAATCTATTACTCTCTTAATTCATAAAATCTAGATAACATGGAGAAAAGTTTTCAGAACAATTACGATGAAAATATTTACAGGAAGAAAGCTGCGTTAAGGTGGTTGGAAAGTGGCTAAAACAGAGATACTAGGTCAGGACCAAAATCATTGCAGATGGCAGCAATATTCAATGCATGGACGAATGGTAGACTTACAAATATGTAAGATAGATCCCGGCTAGAAAAATTGTCTAAAACGACACAGCAGCAAACATTCTATATAACACTTTCTATAAATAGTATTTAGCTGTATACGGTTATGAGTTACGTCATATTTCCAAGCAGAGACCAGCTTAAGAGAAGAATGATTTTTGTTTTGGTCTCATTTCTATGCTATTTTCATAAGTGGTATGAAACGTTAAGTAATGAAATGGGTAGAACCATTAAATCTAACATCACTTTTAAAGAACATTGGTAATATTAAATATTGTTAAAACAAATATTGGACGTTATTTACACATAAATACACTTTGAATAGTTAATCTCATCTCCCACCACCAACTCTAGGTTGAATAACAAGACAGACTGCTTGGCAGCAAGTCTACCTCAGAAAGAAACGTCGTTTTACTGCTAAAAATCTTCTGCTTAGAGAGTAAGTAATGGAAAGGAACAGCGTGTATCAAGTACGGTGATTTTCTAAGCGCAGCTTAGATGTGGCAAAGGCCGAAAGTATGTGACACCCAGTGAGGATCGAACTCACTATCAGTTGTAACTGGTTTAAGCGAGACAAGCTTGCTAACCATTACACCACGCCCAGGTGCTCAAGCACTGCACAACTCAAAGAATATCACATTTCCGGATAGTTTATTTGCTAAGCGCCGAATGTATGGGACACCCAGTGAGGATCGAGCTCAATACTCACTTGTAACTGGTTCTGGCGAGACAAGCTTGCTAACCATTACACCACGCCGAGGTGCTCAAGCACTGCACAACTCAAAGAGCAACACATTTCCGGATAGTAGATTTACTAAGCACCGAAAGTATGGGGTACCCAGTGAGGATCGAACTCACTACTCAGTTGTAATGGGTTCTAGCGAGATAAGCTTGCTAACCATTGCACCCCGTCGGAGTGTCCCAGCGTGTACCACGTATGGCAATTAATTAACTGACTGATAATAATCAACATATAGGCAGGTATATAGAGGTAGTTGAAAGAAACTGGTGATAGCATTTGGAAAAGGATATACAAAATTGTACAATTTTGCAATTACTATTCACGTTATGAATTAATTTTCATAAAAAACGAACAAATTTTAATGACGAATTCAGTCAGTCAGTTAAATGCCATACGTGATACACGCTTGGGCGATCATGTCTCGAAAGAGACATGACTAACTGGGCAGAAGATTATCCCGCAGTAGGTTGCCATTGCTTTCTGCGGTAGACTGGTTGCCGACCCAATCTGTCCTGCTATTTAACCCATAACTGGAAGGAAGAGACGGATTAATACCTTTCCCAAGGGTATTTGCGCGTAAGTGAATACAATGTATTCAACTGGAATTCGAACTCGGCTCCCCGGTTTCTCGTTCCGAGCCGATATCCACTGTACCACAACATACATACTGTGCGTAAATTCATAAAGTCTAAGTACCATAGCGAAAAGCTCATTCGCATAGTTACTATGAAAGTATTTATAGGAAAGACACAGATAGGCAACCTTACGGCGGTGAGAAAGTGACTGAAGCCGAGACACCAGAACAGGATCTATAATATTAGTGAATCGTCTTTGGATCTTATAAAGGAGCTCAAGGTAAATACCAGGTGTAACGGGCAATATGTGGCAGCAATATTCTACGCTTGGACGAATGGTAACTTATATTGATAGAAGGAAGAGACGGATTAATACCTTTCTCAAGGGTATTTGCGCGTAAATGGATTCAACTGGAATTTGAACTCGGCTCCCACGGTTTATCGTTCCGAGCCGATATCCACTGTACCACAACGCACATCCCACATGAAGCTCACTCGGTAGAGTATCGGACTTTTTTAAAGATAGTGTATGTAATGACGAATTAATCTTCCTAAATACTAAAAATGCGTGGCATTGAAATTGAGAACACTAATAGATAGATAGATAGATAGATAGATAGATAGATAGATAGATAGATAGATAGATAGATAGATAGATAGATATAGAAACAGACTGAAATAGTTAATTAGATTAGTTTAACTCATAAGTAATTTGGAGTACTTCAATATACCTTAGTTTCTGTACGGCCGTTGCAACGCAAATATAAGTGTTATTTTCTTCCGTCATGGATGCCTGCATTTCGTAAAAATAATACGGCACACTAAAAATAAATAAATAAAAACAACCAAACTCAGTTGGTCTAACCTTGTACTAACTGATTATTAACTTTTGCAAAAGGCTTTGATGAGAAAACTTACTCTAATAGAAGCCAGGTACAGGAATCTGTCAAAAACTATTTCACACCAAAACTGACGGCATTTCACTGTAAATGTATCAAAAAGCTTCCTGATAAGTGGCGACAAGTCATTGTTAATAACGGTTAATATATGGTTGAACAAAATACAATTGGACTTTATTTCTTACGAATAATGTTGATGAGAAAAATTATATTAGTCTCAACGTAACACACATAGATATAGAATTATTATTAATATTATAATGTTGTCATTTTTCATCATAGTTTTATTTCTACTATGGTCGCACTACCTACCAAGTCTGCGGGAAGACCTAAGGCAGATTGTGGTATGTCGTTATGGCGCCATTTCATGTTTTTTCTATCTCCCCTGTCATTCCTAGCGTTAAATAAACAAAGTTCTCCTTAGTGTGTGGGCTGTACTTAACAGGACATTTTTTGGATATCTCTTAAGCTTGGGTTTCCAGGGATTCTTTCAATGTGTTGTTTTGTTCCTTTATTTATCATTCCAAGTGCACCTACTATCACTGGCACGATTCTTGTTTTCAATTTCCACATTTTTTTTCTATATCAATTTCCGGGTCTTTATATTTTGACAGTTTTTCCAATTCCTTGGTTGCTATGTTACAATCCGCTGGACAAGCCATATCTTTTAATAAACCAGTTTTTTTCTTTCTAGTTTTTAACAATAGTGTCTGGCCTGTTTGCTTCAATTTTTCTGTCTGTGTAGATGGTGTAATCCCATAGAATGGTTATATCTTCTATTTCTGTAACCGGTGCTGGGTGATGTTCATACCAGTGTTTATTTACAGATTTTCCATAGTGTTTGCACATTGTCCAATGTAAATATTGCCCCACTCTATGTGATAATTTTTATATTCATTTGAGGCAAGTACAGAACAACCTGCGATTATTATTATTATCATGTCATTTTTAATCATATTTCGATTTCTGCTTTGGTCTCACGATCAACCAAGTCTGCAGGGAGACCTAAGGCAGGTCGTGGCGTGTTGTTATGACTCCATTTCATGTTTTTCTATCTTCCCTATCATCCCTAGCATTACATAGATAAAGTTTTCCTTACTGTGTGGGCTGTACTTAATAAGACAATTTTTTGTATATCTCTTAAGCTGGGGTTTCCAGGGATTCTTTCAATGTGTTGTTTTCTTCTATTTTTTATCATTCCAAGTGCACCTACTATCACTGGCACAACTCTTGTTTTCAATTTCCAGGTCTTTATATTTTGACAGTTTTTCAAATTCCTTGATTGCTATGTTACAATCCGCTGGACAAGCCATATCAATTAATAGACAAGTTTTCTCCTTCTGGTTTTTAACAATAATGTCTGGCCTGTTTGCTCCAATTTTTCTGTCTGTGTAGATGGTGTAATCCCATAGAATGGTTATATCTTCTATTTCTGTGACCGGTACCGGGTGATGTTCATACCAGTGTTTGTTTACAGATTTTCAGTGTCCTCGCGAAACTTCGAAGTTGGCATGAACCTGCTGAGATCAAGTGACAAATTATTTACACTAAAACTATTAACGCTTTATCCCCACCCCGATATCGAGCACTGTACGATATAAAACTTTCTTTCCAAAATACTTTTTATTAGTAAAACTACTGAAAAACAACAATCTTGGCACCAAACATTATCATAACTAAGTAGTATATGTATATATATATATATATATATATATATATATATATATAAACAGCATGCCTGGCTACATACACAATACTTAAGCATGAAAACAATAAAAAAACTAAAAATTCTTGAAGCTATATTCATAAAACAGTTGAAACCTAACCTGAAAAAAAACTTATGAAATCTCCAGAAATACCTTTAAATACCTGTAATTAATAACAGAAGTCATTGGTTTATTTCAATGGCTTCCCATACTTAATATTTCTTGCTTTCACTCTCGCTTGGTCATGTGTGAAGTCATGAGCTGTGATGCGGCATTGGCTTCCGGCGTCTTATATGCACAAGTTTGTTGTTGCTTGGAAATCTTCCATGTAAGCAAAAATAGTTTGTCATTATTGTTTGTCCGTGAATTATTATAATATATAATGTAATCTGACATCTTTAAAAATGGCTTATGTAAGTGAAAAGCTTAGATTGGGTTATTAATAAATTATGTATCAATATTGAAATTTTTTTCTTTATTTAATGATAATGCTATTAAGCTTATCAGAAAATATTAAAAAGATTTACATAAAATAAACTGACAAAACTTGTCAATGTTATTTAATGAAACATGCATTAACTAAAAAATACTGCCTAAATACACACAATTTAAATATATATATATTATTATTACCCATGGATTTCTACATTACTGGTTTTATTTTTATGTAAAATACTGGCAACACTGATTAACACTGATTTTTCATCATTAAAATACGGAATTGTTAACTGTCTAACGAGTATCCACGCTAACATGCACACAAACACCCACACATGTATACAAATAGAAGAATAAACATACATGTACACCCACACTCATCTAATGACGTAAAAATAACAAAGACGCCCAATCGTTTTTTAATAACCACTCCTCTTGAACACCCGACAAAATGTCTTCATTTATCCTCTGATTTGCTTCTTTTGTGGGCGACTACGCGAGAATCATTCCACAGCTATTATCAGGCAAAAATATTCACGTCTACTCTTCTAATTACAACAACAACAACAAAACATTCCCCTTTTTACCCCGTCCCCAAGTCAATCCATTTGTTTTCCCTTCAATTCTGATTCCCACTGGGCAAACCGTCGCAGTCATTCGCACCAATTCTCCAACATCTGGTTGACACATTATCTTTTCCTACCGTCCAAAAATGTTTCACAACAATTTTCTCCCGTCTGACTTCATTCATCGTTCGTCATCCTGTTTCTATTTGTTCATTTCTATTCTTCATTTTCTTTTTGTTCTAAATTTATCTCATTTCCTAATATTTTCTTCATCTTATTTATTCCTTTCTTTTATTCTTTGACGCGTTTATTTGACGCTAGGGCTTGTTTCCTAAACCTACAACCGGCTTACTGCCTATCTCATTGAAACAAAGGTTGTCGAACGATAACCTGTTAAGCAAGATCAGGACTTATTACTATCTAGACAGGTGACCGCTTAGGAATATCAGCAGCTTCAATTCAAGTCAGATTCGTTATATTCACTGATGCGCAATCTTCTTCTTCTTCTTCTTCTTCTTCTTCTTCTTCTTCTTCTTCTTCTTCTTCTTCTATGTGCCTTGTCTTTTCAGGACGTAGGCGATCATGGCCTTCCACATTTCCTATCCCTGGTGGCTCTTAGCACACTTTCTCCTATGACACCACGCAACACCCGTTATGTCATCCAGCTGCTCAGGCCCTTCAAATATGTTATCCGCTGTTTTCCTCTGTTTCTTTTTCCCTCTATCTGGCCTGTTAGTATCAGGTTCTCCAATCCCTCCTTCCTCATTACATGTCCCAGGAACTTTAGCTGTCTCTTCCTGATGCTCAGTATTAATTTCCTTTTTGTTTCCATTCTTTCCAAAATCTCATTGCTCACATTCTCGGTCCATGATATCCACAGCATCCTTCTGTAGAATCACATTTCAACTGCTTTAAGTTTTTCTTTCATCTTTGATGATATTGTCCAGCATTCACTGCCATATTGAAGAACTGACATCACATAGCCATCCATTAATATTTTCTTTGTTTTTAATGAAAGTTTCCTGTCTCTTAATACTTTACTTAGCTTCTGGAACGCTTACGCTTATTTCTCCATGCCAATTCGCCTTCGGATCTCTGTGTCACACTTTCCGTCTTCTGTTAGAACACTTCCCATGTATTCAAATATTTGTACCTGCTTGATTTTAGTATCATCCACCTGTATTTAGCATTTTGGGATGCTCTTTTTGCAGATGACCATGCATTCGGTTTTCTTGCAGTTTATTTGTAGTTCTTTTTTGTCGCTCTCTTCAGCTACCTTCTGCAGAAGGTCTTGTAGTTTTGTTTTCATGCCTGCAATCAGCACTGTATCATCTGCGTACCTGATGTTGTTCAAATTGTGGCCTCCGATGATAATTCCTGGCATAACATCGAGGGTCCTCAGAATAGTCTCACTGTACAAGTTAAATAGATCCGGTGAAAAGACACATCCTTGTCTTACGCCCCTTTCTATTTTTGTATATCTGCTTAATTCATTACCTGTCCGTATGCAGGCAGTTTACTGCCAGTAGAGATTCTTGATTACTCTTATGTCTTTCCCAAATATGTCGAGGCTGCTGAGCATCTCCATCAATTCTTTGTGGCGTAATTTATCGAACGCCTTTACATAATCGTTAAAACATACGTACAAGTCTTTCTTCATTTGTATTGCTCTTTCGAGGAGCATCCTAATCATGACTATGGCGTTCCTTGTTCCAGTGTCTTTGACGAACCAGCACTGGCCTTGTCCTATCTCTGGCCTGATTCTGCTTCTCGCTCTATTCATCAGGATTCGGACGATCAGTTTTGCACTGAGTTTCTTAGGCAGTTCTATGAAAATCAACTTGCTTAGGTCGCCTGGTATTACACCACTGTTATAGATTTCATTTATTATTTCTGTAATTTTCTCTATGCCGAATTCTTCCAAGGCTATCAGCAGCTCTATTACAATACTGTCTGGAACAACTGCTTTGTTTCTATTCAGTTTGGCCATTGCAACTTCTACTTCGGAATTTAATATTTCCGGTCCGTCCTCATCTTTGTGTTTTACCGGTTGCTCTCTCTTGTCATGGAAAAGATCTTTTATATATTTTTCCATTCGCTGGAGTATTCCCTCTTTCTCCAATATTATCGTTCCATCCTTGTGTTTTATACATCCTGTTGAGGAGCAGGTTTTTTGTCCTGTCAGTTCTCTTACTTCTTTCTGCATGTCTGCTTTAGATTGTCTATAATATATGCATTCCGTGCACTGCCTAGACTGCATGCCCCCTATCTCTCGGTCGTACCGACGGAATCCAAATGAATACACGTCATTATACTTGGGACGGCTTGGCTGCAAGAGATACCAGAAAGCTGTCAATACTGACAGCTAACCGCCTTCGAGGCTCCATTCCGAGTTTTCTGTTCGAATTTACTTCCATAGATTTTCCTGTTTTTAGATATGACTGCAAGACAGTGAAGTTTAAAAATCAGAGTTTTCCTTCACTTAGATAGACTGCCTACCTAGGCTGTCAAGTTTCATCTACTTGAAGCTGCTAGTCATCGAGATTTAAGCCTAAAATACTCGAAGATTATGAATTCATTACTTAACATACAATAAAATCATTTATACTGCCTGTTTGACAGTTAGTTAATTACCATACGTGATACACGCTTGGGTACTGCTTATACCGACCATTTCTTGTCCATATATCTCTGGGTCGATTTTATGATTTTTACTCGATATTGAAAACAGCAGACGATCCCTTTCTTTTTAGGTACCTCCACTCATTTTCGATATTTAAATTTTAAACTGAATCGTTAAGAATAAAAGAGTTTTCTGGAAATTTTTATTTTAGTTTTAATTGAAAGCTAAATGTTTAAATCTACTATTTCCAGTAAGCAAAATACTCTGGTGTATTTCAAACAGAAATTATATTGATTGGAATCTAAAATTTTGAGATTTTTTAAATCTTTCAATTTTTCGGCCATTTTTAAGCAATCGACACATTTGTAAACAAAAGTTAATTCACGGTTTTAAAAATTTTGCAAAATAAAATATACATCGGTGACACATTATTTTTTGAAAACTTAGCAAATTTAATGTTAAATAATTCTGATTTACACAAGTATTACTTAATTTATAGCATGAAATTCAGAATAAAACTATTTCTTAATCATTTCTTAATTATTTCTTTTTGACCTGTCCGCCGTATTTCAAATGTGTTGACAGATTGTCAGATGAGAGATAAGATAAGTCTATGGCGATCACAAATGATATAATTGTACAATTTTTTTTCGGTAAGGGAAGAAACTCTGAAACACATGACCTTTTAATTTACACATATAAACTACCATGCAAAAAAAAACTTCAAATACACAGAAAAAAAATTATTCTAAAAATACGTAGGCACAACGATTAGTATTAAACATTTTAATTTTCGATTAGCAAATATAATCTTCGTTTAATAATTCTATAAACTAACCCCAACAAATCTTTGAAGTATTTTACAAATATTTTTGAAATTTTATATATGATTATAATTAAAAAAACAAAAACAATTCTTTTAAAATTTCATTATTAATAATAAAAAAAATGTTTTCACACTATAATATCCTTAATTTATATTATTTGTTCAAGCAATTAAAAGCTTATCAAATTAAATAATGTCATGGTATTGATTGCTATCCCTTCTTATTTTGTGATGTTTGATTTGGGCGGCTAATACAGAAAAATTACAAAGAACAAATGGGAAATGAAAATTCGAAATGGGATGCACTTAAAGAAGCGCTATTGACACCAGCAAACAACATGGTCCCCAGAGGAAATCAGAAGCAGAAAAAAAAGAGTGGATGATTGAAGAGATTCTTGACATGATGCAAAGGAAACAGAAAACTATGCCAAGACTTAGTACTGAATATAAGAAGCTACAAAAAGGAAATAAGGAATAAAATTGCAAACAGGCTAAAGAGGAATGTCTCAACAACAAATGTGCCGAAGTAGAGATATTGAAATTAAGCAAGACTAATGAAGGAGAAATACAGGGAACTGACAGGACAAAGAACATGCTACTCAACAGGATGTATAAAATCCAAGGATATAACGAAAAAAGAGGAATTACTCCAGCGATGGGAAGAATATATAAAAGACCTATTCCATGACAAGAAAGAGCAACTGATAGTAAACAAAGACGCTGAAGGACTGGAAATACTAAAATCTGAAGTGAAATCTGCAATGGCCAAACTGAATAGAAACCAAGCAGCTGGACCAGACGACATTGTAATAGAGATGCTGACAGCCTTTGAAAATTACGGAAATGATAAATGAAATCTACAACAGTGGTGTAATACCAGATGACCTTAGCAGATCAAGAAGCTAGGTTCAATCGAATGCGAACTCCACAGAACAATCAGTTTGATGAGCCACATAAGAAAACTCATTGTCCGAATCCTGATGAATAAAGCGCGAAGCAGAATCAAGCTGGAAATAGGACAAGAACAGTGCGGTTTCGTCAAGGACTGGAACAAGTAATGCGATATTTATACTTAGGATGCTGTCAGAATGGACGATACAAATGAAAAAAGAAGTTTAACTCTGTTTTGTAGACTATGCCAATGCTTTCGACAAAGTACGCCACAAAGAATTGATAGAAATACTCAGCAACTTTGACATATTTGGCAAAGACATCAGAGTAATCAAGAATCTCTACTGGCAGCAAACCGCCTGCATATGGGCAGAAAACGAATTCAACAGAAATACAAAGTTAGGAAATAGTGTAAGACAAGGATGTGTCTTTTCACCGGATCTATTTAACTTGTACAGCGAGACTATTCTGAGGACTCTAGATGTTATATCAGGATTCGTCATCGGCGGTCACAAACGAAACAACATAAGATACGCAGATGATACAGTGTTAATAGCCGACACAGAAAGAAAACTACAAGACCTTCTAAAAAAGGTAGATGAAGAAAGTCGAACGAAAGGACTACAAATAAACTATAAGAAAACCGAATGTGTGGTCATCAGCAAACAGAGGAGCCGAAAATTCCAAGTACAGGTTGGGGATACTAAAATCAAGCAAGTACAAAAATGTAAGTACTTGGGAAGTGTTCTAACGGAGGACGGAAAGTGCGACACTGAGATCCGAAGGCGAATTGGCATGGCTAAGGGCGCATTCCAGAAGCTGTATAGATTATTAAAAGATATGGAAATTTTACTAGAAACAAAGAGAGTACTGGATTGCTATGTGATGACTGTTCTTTAATATGGCAGCGAATGCTGGATAATATCCTCAAAGATGAAGGAAAAACTTGAAGTAACTGAAATGTGATTCTTCAGAAGGATGCTACGGATATCATGGGTCGATCATGTGAGCAATGATGAGGTATTAGAAAGTATGGAAACGAAAAGGAAAATAATACTAAGCATCAGGGAAAGACAGGTGAAGTTCCTGGAACATATAATGAGTAAGGAAGGTTTGGAGAATCTGATACTCTCGGGTCAAGTCAAGAGAAAGAGAGACAGGGGAAAACAGCTGATAAAATATTTGACGGGCCTGTGCGGGTAGATGGCGAAGGGGGTTTGGGTGGGGTAACAGGAAAAGGCGTACTCAGAGCCACCAAGGATAGAGAGACGTGAAAGGCCATGATCGCTTACGTTTTGAAGGAACATGGCACATAGAAGAAGAAGAAGAAGAAGAAGAAGAAGAAGAAGAATTCAGAAAAACCCGATAACTGTGGACAAACTGAAAAGAAATATGAATAAACAATATATATATTAACCAACAAAATTGTTTACTAAAAAGTCCTTTGTCCATTATCAAGAGATGTTTCTTTCCATCTATCACTCTTTCCAGTCTGTCATATTTGATGGCATATAAAGACAAAAAAAAATATTGAATTTAAAATGGTGGAAGTGAGGGGATTTTATATACAGTGAAAATATATATATATATAACATGAAATAAATATAATTAATCATAATGTATTTAATAAATGCAATAAAATAAACAATAATTGCGAGTTATATTGAATTATAATATTTAAGCAATTCGATTATGATAGTCATACAGCAATGATAATCTGCCAGATCTTAGGTGTGCTTGCATCAGCCGACATGAGTGGAATAAGCTACAACTTTTTATATAATAGTCTTTTTATCTTTCTGTCTATAGATTTACATTTTAAAGATATTTAAAAAAATATATATGTCTGCAATTGCAATATGTGCATGTAGTAAAAGTCTGCAAGATAAAGTTTCGTAGATCCTGTGCTACGTCACGATAACAGACTCTTGATTGCTCCTGCAAAAGCTTTCATCCGGTGATTGCGGCTGTTCTAATATAAATTATTATTATTATTATTATTATTATTATTATGAAGAAGAAGAAGAAGAAGAAGAAGAAGAAGAAGAAGAAGAAGAAGAAGAAGAAGAAGAAGAAGAAGAAACAAGAATAGTACCAGTAAATTAGATGTGCTTGGAATGATAAAGATAGAACAAAACAACACATTTCAAGAATCGCTTGAAATCCAGCTTAAAAGATATACAAAATTGATCTTGATAAGTACAGCACACACACTAAAAAGAAACTCATCCATATAACGCTAGTGATATTATGGTTGATAAAAAAAAACAAATGTAGCCATAGCAACATACCACTACCTGCTTTAGGTCTTTCCGCAGGCTGGGTAGGTAGTGTGACCATAGCAGAAATCGGATTATGATAAAAATAATAATAATAATAATAATAATAATAGAAAAAGAAAAGGAAGGACACAAAGTTTGGCAATGTTCAACAATATTGTGTGTCTTATTTTTGCAACTACAAAAGTACAAAAAAATTTATGAACAATAAAACAACATTTTGGTAGATTTTTTATATTTTTGGAATTGTAAAAAAAAATTTAAACTTAAGTAGAAGGTATACATACTGTCGAAATATTGTTAAATACTGTCAAACACTATTTTTCTTTTCCTTTTTTTAAATCATGCTTTTCTCTTAAGTGCTTAAAAAATATCAATCATTTTGTTTATTATTATTATTTTCTATTAATAATAATAATAATAATAATGTCTGTAATTGTAGATTTTCCAGTGATGTCTTTACGTCATACATCCACTGACATATATTGGTGCAGTCTTGCTTTTCTCGTTTGTTTGAAAACAATACTATGAAATCACATCTGTCCCACATTGTAGTCTACACACATGTAGGCACATAATTTGTACACGTACATAGGGCTGTATACATAAAACATATTTTGCGACCCGAGATCAACTGCTGGGCTATCATATGCACAATGTAAGTTTAATAGATCGGTGTGGGATTTTTTCTCTCTTCTTTTTTTCGGGTGGAAAAATACCCCCACGCCTTCTTGATGGCGCGAAATTCTTCATCTACTGCGTTGAATACTGAATTGTTCGTTTAACTACAAGGCCGTCACTGAAAGCAAACTTTTATAGTTTTCGAATATTTGCGAAAGCAACAAAGCCCTCTGATTCGTAATAATTACCTCCCAAGTTTTTCTTAGTTGGTCACAAGGACACGGATGAGGAGAATCAAATTTCCAACGCTTGGGAATTCGTTTGCAAGGCAAGCGTGCTACAGTCAGTCAGGTCAGGTAAGTGCCATACGTGACACACGCTTGGGCGATCATGTCTCGAAAGAGACATGACTGACTGGACAGAAGATTATCCCGCAATAGGTTGCCATTACTTTCTGCGGTAGACTGGTTGCCGACCAAGGCTATAAAACCCAATCTGTCCTGCTATTTAACCCATAACTGGAAGGAAGAGACGGATTAATACCTTTCCCAAGGGTATTTGCGCGTAAGTGAATACAATGGATTCAACTGGAATTCGAACTCGGCTCCCCGAGCCGATACCCACTGTACCACAACGCACATCCGTAAGCATCCAAATTTATACACCTAATTTCAAGGCATACAAACAGCCATTCCGATTTGGTATTACGGAGGGAAATTGACGAGTGTTGCATAATGTGTAATCTGATCCTACTGTACTGGAAAGAACTCTGACGACCCAAACAAAGTAGCGGTGCTTTGAAGGTCATGAGGAATCCTGATTGTCTACATTTAAATTTAAATATCTGGTTGGGGATACATTTCTTGCGATTTGTAGGACATCAAATTTATTTAGAAGCCACGAGAAGTTTCATTACAATTAAATATAAATCACAAAACACATGAAAACAGCCATTACAGGTGCAAGAATAGAGAGTGAATATGCCTCGGAATATGTCTCACTGCTGTCAGCTCGGAACGAGAAATCGGGGAGCCGAGTTTGAATTCCAGCTAAATTCATTGGATTCACTTACGCGCAAATACCCTTGGGAAAGGTATTAATCCGTCTCTTCCTTCCAGTTATGGGCTAAATAACAGGACAGATTGGGTTCTATAGCCTTGGTCGGCAATCAGTCTACCGCAGAAAGCAATGGCAACCTACTGCGGGATAATCTTCTGCCCAGTCAGTCATGTCTCTTTCGAGACATGATCGCCCAAGCGTGTATCACGTATGGCACTTAACTGACTGTCAGATTGCTCAGTGAGCCTAGCTACCACGTTGTGATGGGTAGTTGGTCAAGCTGGTGACATCAGTCTTCTTCCTCTCTTTCTCTTTCTTCAATAAATTCTGCCGCTCTTCCCCATGAAATAAATCGAGTAAAAAGAAGTCTGAAGAAAATTGTCTGTTGTTCATTCTGTGTGTGATGCAGCGTTGGGAACTGTAGAATTGACGCCAGAGGTTGCAACAAGCGCCGAGTCAATACAACAGATTAAACCGAGTCGCTGTTGTTAATCTGTTGTATTCAAACGCTTACTCCACATGATTATTTTCATGTTAATTTTATGAGCCTACTCTTCCAAATATTAAATGTTAAATGCATGTTGCAAGAGTGTTTGAAAATATTCCCATAGTAGGTTGCAAATTCTTTTCTGCCAACCAACGCTATAGAACCTAGTCTGTCGCCATATGGATTGATGGATTCATGTCTCCATATGGATTGATGGATTCATACCTTTCCCGAGGAGATTAGTACGTAAGTAAATGTAATAAATTCGACTGGAATTCGAACTCGGCTCTCCGATTCCTCAGTCAGAGATGCTATCCATTACTTCAACATGCTTCCTGTTACACTAATACTCTTAGAAACTAAATCTATTTATTCTTCTGAGTAAATAACAGAGAGAACTTTGCTCTATCTGCTTGTTGGGCAAGCCGTCCGAGATAACGATTACAAATCTCAGAGAATGAGAAAGTTTTCTATATTTTTCTCAAGAAGTTTTGAAAATTCAAAGAAAAAAAAGTGATGAGTTGGAAGCCATGATTGTCTAGGTCATGAAAGAGAAATAGTATTTAAAAAATATTGAGTTGAACCAATAACCAACTTCAGATTATTAGTAAACATAAGCCTACCATATATTCTCTTTTTCGCATATAAAAACTAGGATATTCTTTTAAAGTCCATTTTTTAGGAAAATATAGGTCTTGTCTGCTATCAAATAAAGTAGCTTAGTCTGGCACAAGGTCATAGTGAAGATTTAAATCACAAATTTACTAATGGTTTGTAATACTTTCATATACCATTTTCCTTCAGGACATTTGCGATCATGGCTCTCTACAACTTCCTATCCGTCGTAATGTTAGCAGTGTTTGTTATTTTACTACACATCCCAATCCCTGTTTTGCCACATGTTTTCACGTTACTCGTGAGATAGGTTATTCGCTGCTTTTCTCTGTCCGTTCTGCCTTCAATGGGGTGGTAGCACCTGTTAGGGTCCCAAATGTGGGCAAATAAAGAACCATAAACAAAAATCAAAACATTTTTATATAGTAAAAATACCAACAAAACATTTTCATTAAAAAAGATTTCCAGCAACACATTTTTTAGTGAAATTACAAGCAATATATTTTTATAAAAACATTATTACCAATACAAATTTCTTATAGCAAAATGACCAAGAATATATTTTATAGTAAAAATGACCAACAATACATTTATGAAAAGAATAAATACATTTTCATAGATGGTTAATTAAGAAGACAGAAAGAATTATTGGCCAAGGTAGTCATGGAGAGCCAGAAGAAAGGCCTAACTGTTAACTAAAAGATATAGGGTATGAATGGTTGCTTGCAAAATAAACAGTTCAAGTTGCAAGTTAGGCTTTGCAGGCATCAAACTCCGACAAAGGCAAAAATTGAATGACCTGGGTAGTGTCGTAAAAAACGACAGAAAATATACCACCGCGATCCGAAGACGCATCGATAGAGCGAAAAATGCCTTTCAGAAACTGAGTAGAGTATTAAGTGATAACAAAATGTCGTTAGAAACAAAGTAAAGCTGGTGTACCATGTAGTTTCTAATATCTTATATCGCAATGACTGTATTTGTCTTTACTTTTGAGATGAGGTCGTATTTACATTATCTACACTGTTCGGACTGTTGTCCTCATTTTTATTGCCATGTTTATGATGTTTCGGTCGATATACGCTCCGGCCTTTTACATGGAATCCGGAAGTAGCATCGCACATGTAATAAGAATAATATACCCTAGTAATCGAAATAAAGGGTTTGGTTAAAAATTCCTAGCACCTGATGAAGGCCGGAGCATGCAACGGCCAAAATATCGTAAACATAGCAGTAAAGATGAGGACAACAGTCCGAACAGTGTAAATAATTGCAATGACCGTTGGCAAGTTTCCAATTGTCAGAAACGTGCTTCTATCAACGAGTGCTGAGAGTACCCTGGATAGAATATGTGAATAAAGACACTGATGTAAGGGTAGTTGGTTAATCTCCCTCCCACGCAAAACAATAAAATAAAAGGCTGCGAACAATCAAATAAAAAACAGTTAAGATTTTTCTGGTACAAAATGAAGATAGACAAATCAGAGAATTTAACACGCACAAGATTTAATGAAGAAGGAAGAAATGGCAAAAAGTTGTGGAGAACCATGATTGCTCATATCCTGAAAGCACCTATCACATTAAAAAAACAAAAAGAAACATTCGAAAAAGACACCACGTCAGCAGGATAGTGATTTAATAAGTGTCGCTAAGTATGGGGCACCCAGTGAGGATCGAACTCACTACTCAGTCGTAATTGAACTCGCGAGACAAGCATTCTAGCCATTACACAACATCGAGGTTCCTTCAATGATTTCCTTAGTGTAACTTAGTTGTGGTACGAAGCCGAAATTATGGGTCACTCAGTGAGGATCGACCTTACTACCCAATAGTAAATGATCTAGCAACGTCGGTGTGTCAAAATTCTAAGAGAATATGGTGACAAATCTAAATCCTTAAATATATGAGCAAAAATAAAAACATAAGAGGTGTTATGACTTGTTCCAAACAGGAATCAAAAGTTCATTAAAACTTCCCCTAAAGTTTCATGAACACTTACTACCCATTTGGGAATTCATAGTGTCCCCAAGTGAGGGTGAGCGTCCACGGGTGGGAATCACCGAAGTGAATGAATTTAAAGTACAAAAAAGTAGAAGAAAATTTATTTTTTCCGGATAGCCGACAAATTTTTGCTGTTTCACAAAATATCAAATTACGTAGTTTTCATTGCGACTCCGGTTAAAGAACAGGATAATCAAGACTGAAATCACTTGTTTCTTGTTTAGGATTAGATTTCGGTTTCCTTCAAAAGTTTTTTCATTCTATTTCATTGCGTCTTAGTGGCATTGTCACCTTCCTTGGCGTAAAATGATTAAAAAAAGAAATAGTTTCTATGTGAACGAAAGATTTTTCCTCAACCAGTGGATTTGGGAATTTGTACTTTTTTCTAATTATTAATACGAGGCACGAGAGCCACTCAAGCTAGAGGGTTACTGTGTGGAGTTATATTAGCGTAGAAAAGGACAGGAGTTAGGAGAAAAAAGCTCAAGTAGACATTAGAGAGAACCTGAAACCCAGTCCTAAAGAGGAAACAAGTAATAAAGCTCTACTTCTGAGGTCCTGGGTATGATGGTAAACTGCATCCGGCAGCAAGGTCTCTGATTAGAAGGTTGTGAGAAGCATGAAACCACCTCTTGATTGCTGTTTGTCTCAGGTCCACCTTGGCCCGGAGTGGTAGCATCTGTCAGGGTCCCAGCTACGGACAAATAGTTAACTCCCAAACTGAAGTCAAAGTACTATGAAAGTATAAAAATAGACTTTTATAGAAATATATGCATGAAAATATACTTTTATTAAAAAATATATTTTTTTTAAGAAGAAATATTACCAATAATACATTTTTGAAGAAAAAATATCATTACCATAAGACATTTTTAAAGGAAAAAAATATTGTCATAATACATTTTTAAAAGAAAAAAATATTACCAGCATTACATTTTTTAATACAAAACTAGAAAACATCTTCAGTTTTCTAAAATAAAACAAGAACTTTTTTATCAAAATCTAAGTAAATCAACCTTCTCATTATGACCGAACATTAAAAAAGAAATACCTTAAAACCCCACCTTTTTGGCATTAAATAACCCACAGAGGTTGATATGCTGTTAAACAAAACTCAAACTCAAACTCTACTCCTGTTGAAAAGACCGGAGAGAAGAATAGAGTTGAAGTAGACTTTAGAAGGAACCGGAAAGTCAATTTATACCGAAAACAAGAAATAAAGCTCTACTCTTGTTCGGGGAAGAGTGCAGTAAGGACGATAGGCGAACCATCTACTTCTATTGAGAGAGGAAAATAAATAGAGAATAAAATTTCAGAGTTCAGCTAGACACGTCAGAAGAATAGAGTTGAAGTAGACTTGAGAAGGAACCGAAAACAATCCTAAACTGGAAACAAGCGATAAACCTCTACTCCTGTTCAAAAAAACACAGAAAAGTGTGGACGAGACGATAAGCGAACCTATCTACACCTTTTTTTTTTCAATCATCTCACCCCAAGCAAAGCATTCCACTGCCACTATTGCGCATGGGGCTACATAGGGGAAGGTAAAGAGAAGGAGTTGTTAGACATAGGGAATGACAGGAGGAAGGTGACAGATGAGTAAGGATAGCGAGGATGAGGGTCGGGCAGATGGGAAGAGTGTTTGATAGAATGGGAGCAGGTTAGTGTGTTAGGAGGTGTCTATTGACCTTACATTTAAACTCCTGGAGATTGTAGCCGTCGGGGAAACAATCGTTTGGAAGAGAATTCCACAGTCTGGAAGTGCGAGGAAAGAAACTGTTGGAGTAGAAGTTACGGCTGCATTTTATCGGTTTCACTTTAAAAGGGTGGGATCTAGTTGCTAATCTAGTATCTCGTGCACCTTACGTACGCTTAGTATTTCGGAAGATTCACACAAATCTATTAAACTTTTATAAATTTACGTAAGGCTAAATTTTATCTGTACATCTCCATCTTCATCGTTAGAACAAACAGCACATAGCTTCCTGGTTAAAAAGCCGATATAAAAGCGTAGTATCTGTAGAAGGCACCCAGTTACGAGGTTTCCAACCCTGCAGCAGCACCTTCCTCATTGCACTAAGAGATGTTGTGTCGGCGTAAGATCAACGGCAGCGTGACATGTGACCCAGGGGACTTGGCAATTTTTGTTCTTAGCTCCTATGCATATTCATGTGTGTGGTCCACCCACATTTTGCTTCACTGGGAGGTCGGGTAAATAGCAATTTACTTTATGTAGTTTATACGTGACATAAGGCCTAAAAATGTACGTTGTGGTGCAGTGGATATCGACTCAGAACGACAAATCGAAGAGCCGAGTTCGAATTCCAGTTGAATTCCTTACATTCACTTGCGCACAGATACCCTTGGGAAAGGTATTAATCTGCCTCTTTCCTCCAGTTATGGGTTAAATAATAGGACAGATTGGGTTCTATAGCCTTGGCTGGCAAACAGTCTACCGCAGAAAGCAATGGCAACCTACTGCGGGATAATTTTCTGCCCAGTCAGTCGTGTCTCTTTCGAAACATAATCGCCCAAAAGTGTATCACGTATGGCACTTAACTGACTGAAGGCCTAAAGTATGACTATATGGTTGATAATCACTGATATTATTATTATTATTATTATTATTATTATTATTATTATCACACTACTAGATTTTTTGTCAATAAATGCTAAATGTTTCCTCGTAGGGAAACGACTAATATTAATATTACCATTAGTGTAGGTCGTCGGTAGAAAATATAACGGCCTGGTGATAACTAAAACAGTTTCCGCAAACTGGAAAACCTTGTCCGGAGGTCGATGCATTTTTAATGTTTTTCACTTTCTTGGATCTTGATATTATGGTCACTAGAAAAAGCCACATCGATGTGGTTTGGTGACCTCAAGGCTAAGGTCTGCTTGAATGTTGAAATCACACACAAGATTTTGACGTGGTCGTTATTGTTCCTCTTCTCTGGCTTTTGGAGGTACCATTTCTCGTCCATAATTCCTACACGGGCACCAATGGAGATGAGAAGTCAATTTATCATAGTGACGCTTTTATTCTTTCCGCAAAAACATTCGATAAGCGCTAAACGACGTGGATGACATTTTCCACCTCAATGACGCACGGCCTGCACTTGGTTTGAATCCACTTAGTATTCTTTCGGGGCGGGGGGGGGAAGTATTCAGAACATCGTCTTGGGCGGCCACCAGTTTGCATTTAGCATCGCATTTCAAAAGCTTAACAACTTTTAACGAAATATTGTAATATTCGTCAACCAATTCCGCGAATATTTGTTTTAATGACTTTAGTGTCTATATCAAGCAGAATTATCTCCCTTATTTTTAACTTTTTTTCACTATGCTCTTCAGGTATTCTTCTTCGTTCTGATGCCTTATTACTATTATTCTTCATTTTCATCATATTTCTATTTATGCTATGATCACACGACCTACAAAGTCTGCGAGAAGACCTAAGGTATACAGATATTTTTTTGTATTTCTCTTAAGCTGGTATTTTCAGTGATTTTTTTTTTTTTCAATGAATTGTTGTGTTTCTTTTTTCATCATTCCAAGCGCACTTACTATCACTGGTACTATTCTTGTTTTCAATGCCGGAAACCGCATCCTAAACAGGAAACAAGGGATGAGCCGCTTCGCCTGTTCAATAGACGTGGGTGGAGTGTGAACCGGGCGATAGTTTAGTCTATCTACTCCAATTGAAAAAAAAAAATAAAGAAAAGAGTGAAAAGATTGGAAAAGAGAAAGCCGGAAACCGCATCCTAAAGAGGAAACAAGGGATGAGCCTCTTCACCTGTTCAATAGACGAGGGTGGAGTGTGAACC
Organism: Ascarosepion bandense; assembly: GCA_037127315.1. Classification (NCBI taxonomy): domain Eukaryota; kingdom Metazoa; phylum Mollusca; class Cephalopoda; order Sepiida; family Sepiidae; genus Ascarosepion; species Ascarosepion bandense. Next base: position 3,136,856 of record JBBBDQ010000792.1, on the reverse strand, counting down.
GGGCAATGCGAAAACGAGAGAAAGGAAAATAAATGTGTTCAACATCTGTTTCAATGAAATTGAAATTTCAGATCTTTTCATTTGTATCCTGTCACCGCTTTAAATAACGACCGGTATTCATATTTATGATTGCTATTACAATATTTCGTTAAAAGTTGTTAAGCTCAAATTTTTAACAATAGGGTAATTCTATGAATATTTTATTGTATCGCCATATCGATCATTAATTAAAGAATTGAGATTCAAATTTTCACGGATATTCATAGTTATTATTATTATTATGTAATTTTTCATCATATTTCTATTTCTGCTATGGTCGCACTACCAACCAAGTCTGCGGGAAGACATAAGGCAGGTCGTGGCGTGTTGTTATGACTCCATTTCATGTTTTTTTCTATCTTCCCCATCATCCTTAGCGTTAAATAGACAAAGTTCTACTTAGTGTGTGGGTTGTACTTAATAAGACAATTTTTTGTATATCTCTGAAGCTGGGGTTTCCAGGGATTCTTTCAATGTGTTGTTTTGTTCCATTTTTTATCATTCCAAGTGCACCTACTATCACTGGCACAACTCTTGTTTTCAATTTCCACATTTTTTCTATTTCAATTTCCAGGTCTTTATATTTTGACAGTTTTTCGAATTCATTGGTTGCTATGTTACAATCCGCTAGACAAGCCATATCAATTAATAGACAAGTTTTCTCTTTCTGGTTTTTCAGAATAATGTCTGGCCTATTTGCTTCAATTTTTCTGTCTGTGTAGATGGTGTAATCCCATAGAATGGTGACATCTTCTATTTCTGTAACCGGTGCTGGGTGATGTTCATACCAGTGTTTGTTTACAGATTTTCCATAGTGTTTGCACATTGTCCAATCTAAATATTACCCCACTCTATTGTGGCGATTTTTATATTCATTTGGGGCAAGTACAGAACATCCTGAGATTAGATGGTCTATTGTTTCTTGGTGTTTATCACAAAACCTGCATTTTGGATCCATATTATTATGTATAATATTTGCCTGAAAGTTTCTAGTGAAAAGACTTTGGTCTTGTGCTGCAAGAATAAAGCCTTCAGTCTCAGACTTTAATCCAGATGCACGTAACCATCGATGAGTATTAACTTTATCAACATTGGATTTATTGGCACGTTCTGCATATTGGCCATGCAGAGGTTTGTCTTGCCAGCGTTGTTTCATCTGTTCAAGAGCTTTATCTTTGGCTTTCTTCTTCTTCTTTTTCTTCTTCTTCTTCTTCTTCTTCTTCTTCTTATTATTATTATTATTATTATTATTATTATTATTCCCTTTGATGTTTGTTGATTTTTGTTGTATACTCATTTCTTTCCGAGTCCTAACCAGAGACCTCAGGTCAGAAACGGCTTCATGACATTTTCCACTGATCATTTTTATCAAAAAAACATAAGTTCACACAAATTTTACAAAGATAAAACTTCTTCTTCTTCTTCTTCTTATTATTATTATTATTATTATTATTATTATTATTATTATTCGTGTTGCCTAACACTTACGTTACACACTATCAATGCCTGATAAATAATAGTCTATTCCGTTTAGATCGCGAAAATGTTCGAGGAAAAAGGCATACTGGAGACGTTGCTTGGTTTCAATGATAGATAGATAGATAGATAGATAGATAGATAGATAGATAGATAGATAGATAGATAAGGCAAGATCACTCTCATTCCTTTATCGTCTACTTCAAAGAAAGTGTCACTTTTGAATATTTTCATTTGTACGCTCTTATTTAATCATGACCTACCTTCGTATTGTTAATTCAGCGGAAAGTTGTCAAGCTAAAATATTTAACGATACAGTAGGGGCATTTCCACTGTTACTTTATGGTCGTGAAACACGTAAGGAGCTTATTCAAACTTATGATTCATCAGAAAATACATTCTAATAGCATTTAACGTAATGAACATAAAAATAAATCCAATACGTGTGTGTGTGTGTGTGTGTGTGTGTGTGTGTGTGTGTGTGTGTGTGTGTGTGTGTGTGAGCAAATTATCTACAAGTCCATCTTCCCCAGCATCGTGTAGGCCATTGACGACTCCTTGACATCGCATTTTGTTCTGGGCTTGTTCGTTGTCGTTGATGCTTCTGTAACTGCCTCTTTGACGGGTAGGGATGTTAACCCTACGCAAAGCCATTTATCCTCCGAGTGAGGCTGGTGTGGAATTCAGGGTTTTTTCCTTCTCCTAGACCGGTTGCCATCCAAGACCATGAAACTCAATCTATCTGCTATTTACTCATAGCTGGTGGGAGAATAGACGGATTTATATATTTTCCAAGGGTAGTAGCACGTAAGTGAATGTACTGAACTCGACAGAAATTCGAACTCGGCTCTCCGAGTCCTCAAACCATTATCCGACCGGGAATCCATTTCTACGAGTATATGCAGATACATTTTTCCTTACACAATTAGTACGGTTACATTTTTGTTCTAGCGAGTTTATTTACAGGACAAGTGACATTTTTAATTGTAATTATGACATCTGAAATCACTTCACTTGTGATTATGAAATCTTTTTTAACGAATTAATACCCTTGATACTAGAGATACGGTTACTCTTGCTAAGTGAACCAACTTATGCAACTGAACTTTCTCGACATTCTCTATCAGTTTAACTTATCTCTTTACCAGGGTTGGTACATCTTCTGAACTGTGCCACCCTACCGCTTTTGAAAGGAGTTGATTACATTTATTCTCAGGGTGCTACAGGAATGCTTTGAAGCACATGGCTGTCTTCTAGTGATATAATTAAAAATATCGCTTGTCTGGGGCTCAAAGAACGGTTATCCCATATCTAAAATTTAAGTACAGGTTACAAATGTGACATAAATGACATATTTTGTATATTCTTTTAACTCACCTTAAAAACACAGTTGTTCTCTCATCCAACATCAAACCTATTACGTTGAGTCATAAATAACTTCCATGTTTTTTGTTGTTGTATATATATATATATATATATTTTTTTTTTTTTGTTAATCTGTGGATCGAAGACGGAAATAAACAGTTACACCAAATGACAAAAATAAATAGTTTCTGAGTTGGAGGATTCGCGTATAGTCTCGGTTAACAAGTTAATGCATTGAAAATGGATATTTAACACTTTTTAACCAACGGATAGCGTTTCCGCCAACAATTAAAAAAAATACTTGGTGGTCCCTTTTGAAAAGTATTTAAGCAATGTTTTACACCAGACAAGCTAGTAAGAAGATACATATTGCAACCGTTCACGACGACCTTGGCTTAAAATAAATTTCTTTACTTATTCACCCGTTTTCCTCACCAAGCTATGTGACAGTTCAAAAAAAAAAGTTATGTTTTTCTTGTGCTGAATTGTCTCGGTCCTGATTTGTCCCGGCGGTGTTGAGTCGACGATGTTATGTTGTCCTGTGTCCTTGTTTTTACCTGTGGATGGTGTAACTGCACTATTTATTTATTAGATTGTTTATTTTCAAGAATATTTTACATATCTACAGTATTCTAAAAGAAATAAAATTGTGTTAAAAACAATGAGTACAATGTTTCATTCACCAATTTATAAAGAAATAAATACGCAAATATTTTTTATTCTTAAATTTATAAACATTTACTAAATTATTAAAATATGTGGACCAACTATAAGGAAATCTTTATTATTTACCATTTTATAAAGTTAGAATCAACTGACAATTCGTCGATGATTTGCCAACCGTTCTAATAAGTAATATAATAAATAGTGTTTAATATTTTTGTTGTCGATTCCCAGGCGCAAAGAATATCTATATATTCACTTACATATGTTTGAGTTTTATTAAAATTTTAACCATCGTTTTAAAACTATATACATTGCCGAGAAGTGAATGTAGTTTAATAGTGGCGTCAAGGAAAAGGTTTAGTGGCGTCAAGGAAAAAGTTTAGTGGCGTCAAGGAAAATGTTTACTCTCTTTTGACACTCCATTTTTTTTTTTTTTTTTTTTGAGCGCTCAAGTTTGACTGCACTTTTTTAGGAATTCTACGATAATTATTAGTGAACAGCTTAAAAGTGTGAAAATATTTTCTTTGTCTTGATCACACATTTTTCTAATCCTTGAAGAAAACAATCTATATGAAAGGTCAGGAGACTACGACATGTGTGGAATTAAATACATACCATTTGGAGTAAGTGGAAACCTAGGTGATTTTATAACGTGTGTGGCATTGGGAAGTTGTCCTTTAGGATAAAAGAAGTCAAGGAGATTCTATGATGTCTAGGATTTTCCTGATGGCGCTGATCTAGAAGGCAGCCTTCTCTGACAAGCATTGATGTTATACATTAATTCTTTTGCAAACCACCCACTCCAATGTACACACGAATCTGTTGTTTATTTGTTTGTATTTTCGGTTTTTTTGTTGCTGTTGATTCGTTTTTTGTTTTTTGTTTTTTTTTTTGTTTTTTTTTTGTTTTTGGTTTTTAGGGGGGGGGCAGTTGATTTTCAAGGTCAGCGGTTAGCATCTTTGATTTCATTCTGATCAAAGACAAGAAGTAGTCTTTTCGCCGAGATATTTCTCGGTACCTAAGGGCAAAAACGTGTTTTTCTAAATGAAAGACAAATTCTTTTCACTGTTCATTATGAAGAAATTCAAACGAAGCGTAAGGGTTACTTGGCCACTCTTTGGCTTCACTAAACATTACCAACCTCACTTTATTTTTGGTTAGTTTTCTCGGTAAAAAGTACCACTCGGTTATCGTAAACAACTAAATTCCATAGTCGGCAAACTTGCGTAAAGTAAAAGTCACATAAAAATTCGACAATTATTTCTTTTTTGCAAGAATTTCTAAATCAATGTAAATTTTCTTCTTTTTGCCGGAAAAAAGACCTTAAAATGTCTTATGCTAATCATTAACTAATCTTTGGCAGACTCGTTGAGGAAAGAAAAACAAGATTTTTAACCAACATTTCAAACGTAGTAGAAAGGATTAAAAAATAAAAATAATAATTTGATCTTCCTTCTTAATAATAACAAATATTTTCACGATAAAAGTATGTTTTTATCAAGTTTGAGGTATTTCTTATCATGGTATGCTCTTTTTAAAAGAATTAGTGGAGGTACTTAATAGATAGATAGATAGATAGATAGATAGATAGATAGATAGATAGATAGATAGATAGATAGATAGATATAAACAGGCTGAAAATACGAAAGGTAGAGCAACACATAACCTCAAATGAGCTTCTGTCAGGTAAAATAACTAGAATTTATATAATAGTAACCAAGATCCGTTCAAAAGTTTTACATTGTCAACAATGATAAAACAGACCTGAATACATGACTGGATAATGTATATTTTTTCAGTCCAGATAATAATCGCTTAAATTTGGTTGTCATTTTTGGTTAGTTTTCGATCTGGCTCTCTAATGAAGTAATCTCCTTAATATATAAAAATAGAAATCTTGACTCTTTTTCTTCACAGATAATTTTTCTTTCAATATTATGTTACTGATAAGTCTAATGAAAATGATTACAATGAAAAAGTATCGAGTAATATTACTGTATGAGTATAAACTGGGAAAAAGAACCATTTTTGTATCAAATCATTACTTCCGATGAAAAATGGATACTTTTTGACAACAGTAAGAGAGTAGGCCAGTGCTTAGATGCAAATGAATCAGAAGAAAAAAAAAAAAAAACCTCCACTGCACCTTAAAAAGTGAATGGTAAATGTATGGTGGTCTTTCAAAAGGGCTATTCCTCGAGGGAAAACAATAACAGCAACGTCGTATTGTGGAGAAATTGAAGAAACATCCTAGGTTTTTAAATAGAGATAGTCCAATTTTGCTGCACGCCAATGCACGCATCGTCCAATTGTCCAAAAACTGCATAGTCTGAAATATGAACTTTTGCCTTATCCTCCATATTCAAGTGATATTTCTCCTACTGATTATCATTTATTTAAGCACTTGGAGCTTTTCATAAAACGTTCACCATATAAGAAAGAGGCAATTGAAGCATTTAAACTGTTTATCATATCAAAGGATGAGAATTTTTTTAAAGATGGAATCAAGAATTTAGAGGTATGCTGGAAAACAGTCATCAACATGTTGCATATTTCAACCAAATAAATTAATTATTTAACATTTGAGAAACGTTTTACTCCTTTCCTATAAAGTGCACCAATTCATATGTGACAACCTAATACATAGGCCATAGTTCAAGTTACTCGTAATCAAAACCTGTTTGAGCTGTGAGTAGTGACCCGACATTAAAATCAGATTTATTTCAATATAGCCTATATAGACTGATATATGCCTCTCCCATAAGAATGTCGACCGGAGCGGTCCAACGCCCATTAGCTACGCTACTGTCTTAAGCAACTGCGCTTCTAATGTCAGCGTGGTTTAAACAATTAAAAACTCACTTTTTTCCGGTAACAAACGCATTAATTTGGAAATTCTTGCAAAAATGAAATAATCATCGGATTTTAATTAAACTTTCAAGACTTATTCACAAATGAATACAATTATTTTTTAAATCAATAATTTAAAACATCTTGGTAAAAATATTTTTTACATCTGTTACCCTGCTCCATATAAATTCATGAAATTTTCAAGAAAGCAAATAAAAAAAAATTAGAAAAATTAGACGATAAATTCTAAATTCTTTTTTTTAACTTCCCTCCCTTTATTTATTTATTTTTTTTTATTTTATTTACTGTCTTTTTCCTTTTAATGTAAATTCCCTGTGTCTGGAATTATTTTGAGTGACCTTCCGGAATGTGAATTTTTGTTTCATATTTGCAATAAAATCTTGATTTTGATCATTGCTGAGGAAACGAGATTTTTTCTCACCAAAATGGCGAGAATGTAATTTTCGGAATTTTACTTAAAAAATAAAATATATATATATATATATATATATATATATATATATATATATATATATATATATGGCTATGCAAATAGATATACTATTTTACCTCCACCTGGATTATTTTTAATATTAATAAAATTAATATCAATAGAATCTGGTTTTGGAATTTTACCTACAAGCTATTTCATTTCTATTTTTGGATTTAATATATATATATATATACTAGCAGTATAGCCCAGCGTTGCTAATGAAAGCTTTAAAACTAATCCATGGATCTCAAACTCTTTGGACGTTGGCACGAAAGACTAAAAAGCAATAGTTGTTTCCAGCTAAAGCGAAACCGTACACTGAAAGAAAAATGAATGGATGTAAGTCAAATTTTATTTTCCTGGTATCGATATCAAATAAGTTTTTTCGTCGTAAACTGAATTTTGAAGGCTAACATCACAAAACTGATTGTCAAAATCCTGATGAATAGAGCGAGAAGCAGAATCAGGCCAGAGATAGGGCAGGAATAGTGCGGGTTCGTCAAAGACACTGGAACAAGGAACGCCATACTCATGATTAGGATGCTCTCTGAAAGGGCATTACAAATGAAGAAAGACTTGTACTTATGCTTCATTGATTACGCGAAAGCATTCGACAAAATACGACACAAAGAATTGATGGAAATGATAGGCAACCTCGACATTTTCGGCAAAGATATAAGAATAATCAAGAATCTCTACTGGCAGCAAACGGCCTGCATACGGACAGGTAACGACCTCAGTAGATACACAAAGATAGAAAAAGGCGTAAGACAAGGATGTGTCTTTTCACCGGATTTGTTCAACCTATACAGCGAGAATATTTTGAGGACCCTAGATGACACACCAGGATTTATTATTGGAGGCCACAACCTGAACAACATAAGATACGCGGACGATACAGTACTGATTGCGGACACGGAAAGGAAACTGCAAGATCTCATACAGAAAGTAGCAGTGGAGAGTGACAAGAAGGGACTACAAATAAACTTTAAGAAAACTGAGTGCATGGTCATCAGCAAAAGATACAACCCAAAATGCCAAATACAGGTGGGGGATAACAGAATCAAACAAGTCCAAGAATTTAAGTACCTAGGAAGGGTTCTAACAGGAGATGGAAAGTGCGACACGGAGATCCGAAGGCGAATTGGCATGGCAAAGGACGCGTTCCAGAAGATGAGCAAAATACTAACACACAGGAAGATCTCAATAGAAACGAAGAAAAGAGTGCTAGACTGCTACGTGATGTCAGTTCTTCAGTACGGCTGTGAATGCTGGACAATATCATCGAAAATGAGGAAAAAACTGGAAGCGGCCGAAATGTGGTTCTACAGAAGGATGCTACGGATATCGTGGACTGAGCATACAAGCAACGACGAAGTGTTAGAAAGAATGGCAACAAAAAGGAAATTGATGCTGAGCATCAGGAAGAGACAACTGAAGTTCCTGGGACATGCAATGAGGAAGGAGAGCCTGGAGAACCTGATACTGACTGGTCAGATAGAAGGAAGGAGAGACAGAGGAAGGCAGCGGATAACATATCTGCAGAGTCTGATCAGGTGGATGACGGAACGGGGGATGCCAGGAGCAACAGGAGCAAACATACTAAGAGCCACAAGGGATAGGGAGACGTGGAGATCCATGATCGCCTACGTCCTGAACGGACAGGGCACATAGAAGAAGAAGAAGAAATAAGTTCTCTGAGTAAATGGCATCATGGCTGAGACTAAGAACTACAATTCTACCTACTTAGAGCCAAACCCGAAGCAAAAACTAAAATAAAAGGGCTGAAAAAAATACAGACATACAGGCAGATAAACAGACACACACACAAACATCTTGTCTTTTATATATATATATATATATATATATACATATATATATTATCGATTTTCTGCACTATTGTAAGAACTGCAACCTTGAAACTTCTGAATATCGTTTCTTATGTCTTTGTCTATGAGTGTATCAAATTTGATTAAAATCGGACCATTCCTTCTATAACCCGATTTTTTCGATTATCGATTTTCGATATTTATCGGGGGTACCTCGACACAAAACCTATCTAAGAACACTCGCAGACGCTTATAGTACAACTATGTCAATTTCCAAGAAAATCGATTCAGCCGTTTCGGTGTCTATAGGTAACGGGGACACACACACATACACACAGAGAGACAAAGTGCCATTTATAAATAAGTTTATATAGATATATTACAACGTTCTGGGTCACTCGAGGCAGAAGGTTACATAAAGAGGTAGTTTATATGAATAGGAGAAAACGATTAGTTCTAGATTTGAACAGGTTAAGATTGTGGTGATCGGGGAAACATCCTCTTGGTAGTCTGTTCCACAGAGCGGCGTTTCGCGTCGAAGAAGCTGCTTGAGTGGAAGTTACTTCTCGGCGATTGAATATGAGAAGGAATGTGGGTGGATGGGGCATGGTGGGTCCTTGTTGTAAAGGACAGACCTGGTGGAACGTAGGAGTGCAGTGTGTCCGAGCACTTTCCATGGTAGCAGCGACAGAGCAGTGAGATGCTCGCTACATCCCGCCTGATAAGTGATATTCGAGAGGATAATTTGAAGGGGTTTTGTAGCTTTATTTAAAGAGCAAGTATGTCAGATTCTTTCTCTTCCTTTTTACATCATGGATATTACGTTACGTAGAGACTTTTTTTTCTAGCTTTGCTCAATGTAATGAAAACAACGAATTTGAATCCGTGATTAACATGACCCAGCGTCGTTCGTTCACTTGAGGATTAACAGTATCGGGGAATGAAACATACAGGGTGCGGTGGATAAACTGTCGTCTAAATGAGGCCACAATGAAAATAACGCTGAAATCTCATTTTAACAGATACACAGGGTGCGATGGATGAATTGCCGTCTAAATTATGCCAAAATGAAAATAACACTGACTACCAGATATATTTACCAAAAAAATTGCACAAAAATATCTTGAAATATTAAAGAGCAAATTTATTCAATAAAATCTCAATTGGCTTTAACTACGACCTCCAGATGATATCGGAATCTCTTGCAACTCTTCTAGGCGGTTCCCTTGTTTAATTTAGGTCATCTTTAGTGTTACAAGGAATTTTGTTGATCTATCGCTCAATTGCGGCCCACATATAATGATCAAGGGGGTTACAATCATAGAAAGTAGGTGGCAAGATGTAAGGAGTGTTGTTATCACTGAAATTGTTTGACAGCTATGCTTGGGTTCTCCTGCTTGTGCGGCATGGTGCAGAGTACTGTTGACAGACGTAGGGTCTTCTAGCAGCCAACCTCTTTACCCCAGGGAAGCACTACCTCTTCAAGGCACTTATCAGAACGAAAAGAGTGAGTTTTCCGAACCGTCGTACTTTGGTAATCACCATTAAACATCCAACTCTTTTCGAATCCTCTGTACGGTCTTCAAATTGACACCCAAACACTCTAAAATGTTCGTATTGAAGCTTCTGGCGCGAATTCCAAGCAGTACAGCATGTCGTTTTCAAATTTCTGGCGGGGTGAATGGCATCATGGTGCTCTTTTTCTCATAGACGGTGCCCAGTTGACAAAATTGAAAACAAAATATTAAATTTTAAAAAATCAAATGGCGACAATTTACTCATCGCATCCTTCACACACATACACACACACACACACACACACACACACACACACACACACATATATATATATATATATATATATATATATATATATATTATTACCATCATTACTAACTACCTGATGAGACATTGTTCTTTCATGCAAGCGGTCATTATCCCCGATATGCGCTGGGAGGGGAACTGGCTCGGGCTGCATCAAAGTGTCGCCTCGGGGTTGCCCACCGAAAGCGCTTGCAGGGACACCTATCCATACGCGACATGGCACTACAAGAACCCCGGTATTATTCAACTGTTGATCAGAGCAGTCGCTCTTGACGCTACGCAAGAGTTAGGGCTTCTAACTACCAGTCGAAAGCAGCAACCAGGAAACTGCCAACCCGGTACCCTCACAATGACGAGACATTGCCACCAGCCAAGCGCACCGCAAGAAAAATCACGGAAGCACCAATACTAAGGTCTGAGGAGAGAAAAGAGAAAGCCATTTAGTTTGTACATGTTCTAAGTATTACCTATAATATATATATATATATATATATATACATTAGCGTGACAGAGAATTTTCTCACTTAGCTACTGGATGTTATTCTCAGCATCGTCTCAAGGGTGCGATGGACAAATTTTCTTCTAAGTGACACAAAAATGCTAACCTCCCTATTTATGGATCTACAGCGAGCGATGGATAAATTATCAGTATTTACATTATTCGGAATACTGTCCTCATCTTTGTTTCCATTTGTATGACGCTTTGGCCGTTGTACGCTCCGGCCTTCTACAGGTGCTAGTGATCTCGAACCGAACCCGCTATTACAATCACTAGGGTATATAATTCTCATCCCTTGCTTAGTAATCTCTCTTTTGGAAGTCATCAGTTATCTCCCTCTAACCCTGCAAGTTACTTGTTCACCGCTGCTGTAGCCTGGTGTTGGACTCACAACTCTTTGGGTCAAGTCACAGGAACTAACCAACGTCTATATCCACTGGGTCATGTGTCTTTAAGGACACATAGCCCTATAAATATAGTTCAATACCAGGTTACATCAGTGGTGAACAAGTAACTTGCAGGGGTAGAAGAAGATAACTCATGATCTTTAAAAGAGTATTACTACGCAAGGGATGAGAATGATATACCCCAGTGATTGTAATAAAGGGTTCAGTTTGAAATTCCTAGCACCTGAAGAAGGCCGGAGCGTACAACGGCCGAAATGTCGTACAAATGGCAACAAAGACGAGGACAATAGTCCCAAATAATGTGAATACTGTAAATACTACCTCATTTCAGAAATATAGACGGATAAATTGTCGTCTAAATTCGGCCAAAATGAAAATGACACTGATATCTCATATATATTTTGATAGTCTCAGCCAATTTCTTTTTCTTTCTTTCGTTGCAGACAAGTGGAATCAATGCGAGATACTCCTGTGCGGATACAGTGCCTCCATAACGTGTCAGCCCGGGACCGTAATTCTTATATATAGCGTGAAGATAGCCAGCGACAAGAGCTTTAGCCGACGAGCATTTCAGATGTTCAAGAATGCTTGTATGGGCAGAACTGTATGCGACGTAAATAGTATATGCCAGTCGACGCAGTTGCTTGTTAGTTATACCTGTGTAAGAGGTAAGGATTAGTATTTTAAATAACATCTTATATAACCAATATCATGTTCTTTTACTTTATTCTATCAAATATATATATATATATATATATATATATATATATATATATATATTTGATAGAATAAAGTAAAAGAACAAAATAAAAAAACGTATCTCAATCTAACATGTTTCACTCTTTTAAAGCTAGTTAAATAATTATTATTTTTCAGATTTAAATGGATGTGCATGGAATATTTCAGATAGTAAAGTGTATAATAGTGGATATGTATGTTTGTATAGAAACGCTTGTCTGTTTAGGTGTATGTTGGACAGTAACTCTAGGTAATAGACATGTATATGCGTATAGCATATTAACACACGTGTTACGTGTATTAAAGCAATAGAAAATTTTTAAATATATGTCTGAGAAATATTTTAGACGGTAAAGTGTGTGATAGCGTATGTGCGTGTTTATGTAGAAACGCTCGTCTGTCTGGATGTAATTTAACAGGTAATGTTAGTTAATATAATTGTATGTGTGTATGTACATGAGGAAAAGTCTGTAGATGTATTTTTCGAATAGATCGTTGAAATGTAGGAAGTTGTTTTTATGGTTTTGCATTTAGATATTTTATATAAACGTATATATGTAAGTACGGATGTGCGTTGTGGTGCAGTGGATATCGGCTCGGAACGAGAAATCGGGGAGCCGAGTTCGAATTCCAGTTGAATTACTTGCATTCACTTACGCGCAAATACTGTTGGGAAAGGTATTAATCCGTCTCTTTCTTCCAGTTATGGGTTAAATAACAGAACAGATTAGGTTCTATAGCCTTGGCTGGCAACCAGTCTACCACAGGAAACAATGGCAACCTACTGCGGGATAATCTTCTGCCCAGTCAGTCATGTATGTTTCGAGACATGATCGCCCAAGCATGTTTCACGTATGGCACATAACTGAATGATATATGTAAGTGTGTCCAAAGTAGTTCACACACATATATTTAGATATAAAGAATAATTATCGCTTTAATACACGTGACACATATCTGAACAATAAAAACTGATTCCAAATCACAACATGCCAGTATACTGTCTTTTTGTTGTGTTTCATTTTTTTTTTTTTTTTTCAGTCTCTGAAGAAGCTTTAATAAAAGTGAAACATGTTAGATTGAGATACGTTTCGTATTTTTCTTTTTCTTTATTCTATCACCTTGTCGGATTCCGCATCATATATTCTCATCAGGTAGACCATCATTGTTAACTACCTGTTCTTTCAATGTCGAAACAAAATGTACAATTTTGTGGTATTTTGCACATGTTCTAACGTAATAATTAATAATAAATATTCATTGCTCTATTTTTATACTGAGCACACTGTTTTAAATTAATGTCTTGAACGTTGCAATTATTTTCTTCGTTCTTATTCATTCATTTATATATATATATATATATATATATATATATATATATATAATTTTCGTTATAGCTATATAAGCTTTTTGCTTTAAGTTTGTTCTAATTGTGAAACATTTTTTTAATTCCATTTCAAACATAGGCAAACTTGGCTCTCCATAGATAGATAGATAGATAGATAGATAGATAGATAGATGAATTTCAAAAGACTGAGATATAGAGACAGATATAGGGACAGACAGAGATAGAGATGAAAATATTCAGAGTTAAAATCAAGGAAAACTCAACGAATGTCTGTCTGTCTGTCTCACTCTCTCTCTATATATATATATATCTTTATCTCTGTCTCTCTGTCTCTCTCTCTCTCTCTCTCTCTCTCTCTCTCTGTCTCTGTCTGTCTCTGTCTGTCTCTATGTCTCTCTGTCTATCTGTCCTTCTCTCTGACTCTGTCCGTCTGTCTCTCTGTTTGTCTTTCTCTTCCTCTCTCTCTTTCTCTTGCTATATAAGCTTTTCGCTTCTGATGATTTTAATCGAGAAACATTTTTTAATTCCATGTCAAAATATAGACAATCATGGCTCCCCGCAGTAAATAGTGTAAACATCAATTGTTAACTTCTCTCTCCTTGATATCTGGTCTTTTATTTTCCTTTCTCCCGAATAACGTAGTCTCCGTTTCAGTAACCCCTTGCGTCTTAGTGTCTCTTACCGTCTTGTGAAATTGTTTTTTTTTTTTAATTCTAAATATAAAATCACTTTTCTTTCTTCTTACAGAAAACCGTATAATGAAGAATTGTCAGAAAGACCCGTTACGGCAAAAGGGCGGTTTCATTCAAAGTTCAAAATACCCTTCTATGTCGCGATACACAATGTGCGAATGGAAGATTCTTGTTCCAACGGGCGAGTACGTTTTTTTACGTCTTCATGACACAATGCTGAAATCTCAGAACAGTAAAACCTGTACTACCGGCCTGAAGGTGGAGACGGACGCCCAGTGCGAGGGGGTTAATTTCACCAGCGACATCATTTGCAACAATAAGGATGATTCGAAACCGCAGAACATCGTTGCTTGCGGAAATGTCAGCTTGAAACAAGTCTACAACAAATATATGGACAGTAATTTTCGATTTTGGATTTCTTTTGAAGGTATGCAAGAATAACAAACATTTTTCACTCTTAACCTCTTCAAATCTACGATCAACTAGTATCTATCAAAATATATCAGGGGTGGCCAAACCGTTGCTCTCTAGCCATAAACCGTTCTTTAAAATGTGGCTAAAAGATATTTAGCTTATATATCAGGCATGGCCAAACCACGGCTTGCAAGTCACATGTCGTTCTTTAAACTTTAACATGTAGCTCAGTGATATTTATCTTATATATCAGGCATGGCCAAACCATGGATTGCGAGTCACACGTCGTTCTTTAAACTTTAACATGTAGCTCAGTGATATCTATTTTATATATCATGCATGGCCAAACCATGGATTGCGAGCCACATGTCGTTCTTTAAACTTTAAGATGTAGCTCAATGATATCTATCTTATATATGAGGCGTAGCCAAACCACGGCTTGCGAGCTACATGCTGGTCTTTGATATTTAATATGCAGCTCAAGGATATGTATCCTATATATCAGGGATAGCCATACCATGGCTTGCGAGCTACATGCAACTCTTTGATCTTTAATATGAAGCAAGTGGGCTGGCGACCTGTTTTTCATTACAGTTAAAAAAGAAAAATGTTCAAGCTTTTTAGTTATTTACTGAGTATGAATTGATACCCCCATAGGATTAAAATGTAAGTCATGGTTAGTAGAAATATTTGAGAATCTAAATCCGAATTTTGATGCTAGATCTGAGTTAGGAATTGTTTTTTTAGTGCTATGGGAAAGAATGGTAGGAAGCAGTGGGATTAAAGAAACTTCCGATTAGCATAATTTACGGTGGTATATTAGAAGACTTAGGTCATAGATAACGGGGTTAAAGATTAAGGAATGATAGGAGTCAGACGGATTAAAGAATTTTCCAGTCAGCAAGCGTTACAGAGGACTGTCAGAAGACTGAGTGGGTGTAAGGGGATTAAAGGCTAAGGAATGATAGCAGGTAGAAGAATTAAAAAACTCCCGGTCATCAAGGTTTACAGAGGACTGAGGTCATGTGCAAGAGGATTAAGGGGACCGCACTCACGTCGTGTACATTAATGCAGTGTAAGACAAGACGTTGAACTGTGCAGACCCTAGCTGATATACCTCAGGAACAAATTTTGTTTAAAGGTGCCTGTGAAAATTTTGTGAAGGAAAATGGCCTCAAATTGTCAGTTAAGTGCCATACGTGAAACACGCTTGAGCGATCATGTCTCGAAAGAAACATGACTGACTGGCAGGAGATTATCTCGCAGTAGGTTGCCATTACTTTCTGCGGTAGACTGGTTGCCAGCCAAGGCAATAAAACCCAATCTTTTCTGTTATTTAACCCATTTCATTTCATGTACAAAAGCTTGGGACTCATCTTCTCTCATTTCATTTACTTTTTTCATTTGATCTCCCCTCATTTAATTTACTTTCACTTGGGATTCATCTTTTGTTTCATCTTTTTTCATTAAATCTTCCATTATTTCATCTACTTTCGCTTAAGATTCATTTCTCGTTCACCTTTTTTTCATTTCATCTTCCTTCATTTTATCTGTTTTTTCTTTGGATTCATCTTCTCTTATTTCATTTACTTATGCTTGGGATTCATCTTTCGTTTCATTTTTTCTCATTTCATCCTTCCTTACTTCATCTACTTTCGCTTGGGATTCATCTCTCGTTTCATCTTTTCTCATTTCATCTTCCCTCATTCCATCTATTTTTGCTTGGGACTCATCTTCTTTCATTTCATCTACTTATCTATTTATTTATCACTTATTTTATTTTTTCTCGTTTAAATATTTCATCATTTCATCTAATTTTGCTTAGAATTCATCTCTCGTTTCATCTTTTCTCGTTTCATTTTCTTTCATTTCATCGATTTTTGCTTGTGATTCATCTAATCTCATTTCATCTCTTATTTCATAATACTTAATTTGCTTTTTTCTCATTTCCTCTTCTCTCATTCTATCTACTTTCGATGACCTCCTCAAATTGTAAGAAACGAAAATACGAAGATGAAAACAGACATGATAAGCCAGATTTAGAGGAAGATTTTGCATCTAGTAAAACATTTTTAGGTAAAACATTTGTATCTTCTTATCTTCCATGTGTCACATGTGCAAATTTTGTTCATATCTTGCAGCTCTTAAATATCTGAGCTTTATCGTACCCTTTTCTTCCCCTATAATATTTTAAATTTAAATTGGTTTAATCGTTGTTATTTTTGCTAGATTGGTAATTCAGTCATATAACAGGACTCGGGGTGACAAACATCCTTAATATACTGAATATGATCGTGTTGGATAATTTTGTTCGCTGTCTCTTTCTGGCCTTTCAGGGACAACACAAATGCCCCCTATTTTGTTTATCTTTAAATTCGTAATGTTCATGGTTGTAACTTTAAATAATTCTACTTTCTTTTCTCAGATTCTCTTGGTGAAAATAACCCAAAATGTAACGAGGAAACCAGTGTTGTCAGAGTTTTACACAAAACTGACGTGTTTCTTTATCTTTATCTTTACACAAAACTGACGTGTTTCTTTATCTTTATTTTTTATTCTTAATTAAATATTTTCAAATAATTTCACTTTTTATAAAATTTCTTTTTCTTGTATTAAATAATCTTACTTTTAAGCGATAACTTCAACAATACTAAATATTCTGAGAATTTCAACACGCGTTGAAACCAGAAAAAAAATTCCGAGAAGTGCCTGGACGATCCTACTGACGCCAGAAATATAATTTTCTTCGAGAAGTGCCGGGTCGATCCTTTTGACACCAGAAACAATAAAATTTGAAATTAGAACTCGAACGAGTAATATTCAGCAAAGAAAGGTAAATCCTTCATCAGCTAGAATAAGAAGTGTGTCGAAGAAAGCATTCCAGAAGTTGAGTAAAGTTTTAAGGAACCGGACAATTTCGCTAGAAACAAAGAAGAGAGTACTGGATTGCTATTTGATGTCAGTTCTACAATATGGCAGTGAATGCTGGACAATATAATCAAAGATGAAGGAAAAACTTGAAGCAACTGAAATGTGGTTCTACAGAAGGATGCTGCGGATATCATAGGTCGAGCATGTGAACAATGATGAGATTTTGGAAATGATGGAAACGAAAAGAAAATTAATATTGAGCATCAGGAAGAGACAGCTGAAGTTCCTGGGATATGCAATGAGGAAGAAGGGCTTGGAGAACCTGATACTAACAGGCCAGATAGAGGGGAAAAGAGACAGGGGAAAGCAGCGGATAACACGTTTGAAGGACCTAATCAGGTGAATAAAGGAACGAGGGTTGCATGGTGTAACAAAAGAAGGCGTGCTAAGAGCAACCAGGGATAGGGAGACGTGGAAAGCCATGATCGTCTACGTCCTGAAGGAACAAGGCACATAGAAGAAGAAGAAGAAGAAGAAGAAGAAGAAGAAGAAGAAGAAGAAGAACTAAATATACATTTTGTTTTAATTTTATTCTTTTTGGGCGCAGTAGCAAGAATTCAATATTATTTAGCTACACTCTCCCTGTATGTCCCTGTGCACACCCGCACATATCAGTCAGTTAAGTGCCATACGTGAAACATGCTTGGGCGATCATGTCTCGAAACATACATGACTGACTGGGCAGAAGATTATCCCGCAGTAGGTTGCCATTGTTTCCTGTGGTAGACTGGTTGCCAGCCAAGGCTATAGAACCTAATCTGTTCTGTTATTTAACCCATAACTGGAAGAAAGAGACGGATTAATACCTTTCCCAACAGTATTTGCGCGTAACTGAATGCAAGTAATTCAACTGGAATTCGAACTTGGCTCCCCGCTTTCTCGTTCCGAGTCGATATCCACTGCTCCACAACGCATAAGCCAGATACATATATCAGTCAGTTAAATGACATTTGTGATACACGCTTGGGCGATCATATCTCGAAAGAGACATGACTGACTGGGCACAAGATTATCCCGCAGTAGGTTGCCATTGCTTCCTGCGATAAACTGTTAGCCAGCCAAGGCCATAGAACCCAATCTGTCCTGTTATTTAACCCATAACTGGAAGGAATAGATTAATTAATACCTTTCCCAACAGTATTTGCGCGTAAGTGAATGCAAGTAATTCAACTGGAATTCGAACTCGGCTCCCCGATTTCTCGTTCCAAACGCACCACAACGACACATATACATGCACTTTAAATACGAATTCCCAGATTTACTTCCATTGCCTGCCTCTAGCCCGTCAAAATATGGGCGGAACTCTGTCTTCTTTCTCACGCTCTGCATCCGACTTTGCGACCCAAACACATCTGTATTCTTCAGTGCCGCTATAATTTCATAGTAACTTCCGCTGGTCACACTCATATTGCGTGAAGCATGCAGAAACAGAAAGAAAAATGCCCCTCCTCCGACGACTATTGATAATGGAACTACAATCAACAAAAATATTTTTTTTAAATATACAAATAAAAATATCATTTATCTTTTCCCCTCCATTTCCACTTGTAAACTGCTCCAGGGTGGAGCCTGGTGCTCGTCCTAGCATCTTAACTTCAAGTGATCCGAACAAACTCTAAACGGAAGCGAATGAATATTAAACTCACATCTTTGGTAATAAATGTAAACTAAATGTTTTTATAAGGTGTTTTATGATCATGCCGAAGCAACAAGTACTACACTTGCTTCCAGTTCAGTCTCTTAAGAATGCTTTTACAATAAAGGGATAATAACACATCGTTTCGTCTTGAAAATCAGTATCTATGCCAAGACGGGCAAAAGGCTATCGAATTTGTCGCCAACAGCGTTCAACGTACAGTATTTTTTATACCGTGTTCTTTTATGACATACTCGATCGTGGCTCTCCACAGACTCCTTTTTCTTAATTAACTGTGAATTGCCGTAACTTCTTTGAAAAAAGTTGAGTGCTTTCTTATTGCCTTCTCCATGGTTTTACTTCCCTGAAAGTGGTTGCTACACAATTTTGGCCTAGCTTGCTATTTAACCCATAGATGTGGGGGAAATATAGGTTCATGTTCTTTCTTGGTTGGAAAGAAGTAGTCAAACATGCATGTTTGAAGATAGATAGATAGATAGATAGATAGATAGATAGATAGATAGATAGATAGATAGATTCAGAGTCAAGCCCAAATAAAACTCAACAAGTGAATATCTATCTATCTATCTATCTATCTATCTATCTATCTATCTCTAATTTGCATAGTAGCTATAAAGGCTTTTTGCTTAAGATAACTACCTAGATAGATAGACTGATAAAAAAATTTAGTCAAGCCAAGAAAAATTCTCTCCATGTGTGTGTGTGTGTGTGTGTGTGCTCCCACCTCTCGCTCTCTCTCTCTCTCTCTCTATCTATCTATCTATCTATCTATCATAGTGTGGTATATAAGCTTTTCGCCTGTAGCATTTCATCATCGGAAATTTTTTTAATTCCATTTCAAGACACAGGCAACCTTGGCTCTCGGCAGACAGACAGACAGACAGATAGATAGATAGATAGATAGATAGATAGATAGATAGATAGATAGATGAAAACTTAACAAGTGTGTGTGTGTGTGTGTGTGTGTGTGTGTGTGTGTGTGTGTGTGTGAGTGAGAGAGAGAGATTATCTCTATCTCACTCAACATAGGGCACCTCGGCGTGGTGTAATGGTTAGCAAGCTTGCCTTACAATAACTTAGTTGTGATTTCGATCCTCGTATTTGAGTAGAAATTCTGTTTTCACGCACACACACACACACACACACATATATATATATATCTACTGGGCTGAAGAATCGGGAAATCTTGTTAGGAAAATATGCATCCTCCGCCACGATTCGAACCTGCGTCCCTAAGTGAACCCTTTTGGTTTTGTGCCACATCTAAGCGGTGCTTAGAAAATCAACTATCTCACTCCGTCTACCTCTCTCTCTCTCTAAGTTGCATAATGGCTATATAGGCTTTTTCCTTAAGGCCTTTCCTAAACAAGAAAATTTCGATGACTCTCGACAATCTGTCTTTTCTTAATTATCCGTGAATTGTCATGACTTCTTGGGAAAAATTGTGGTGTGTCTTTCCGTTGCTTTCGTCAACGGTCAAATCACGCTGAAAACACATGTTCTTGTTCGATCACCGACGTTAAGCAACATCGAACTTGGTCAGTACTTCAATGAGAGACCGATTAGTAACACGTGTTACTGTAAGCAACATCCTACAACCTAAAATATGTTTCGGCTTTAAATAACTTTCAAAGGGTTGATCACAAATCAAACAATCGATTTCGTTAACTTGTACACAGAGTCTACCCAAGGTTAAAAGTCAAATCTAGTCTACTATTTAACCCATAAGTGGGGAGAGAAGAGATAGATTCATGTCCTTCCCAAAAATATTTGTACGAAATTAAACGCAAAAGATCTTACGGAATTTGGTAATTCCAATTTTTGCAACGATAGTCATTACACAACTCAGGGCACTCCATAACGTCCTCTTCTTTCTAGTTCTTAGTAAGTATTCTCGTTTTCCATTTCTCCGAGCCCACATTTCCCCATTCATTCACACAATCTGATAGGTGACGCTCTACCTCTCTCTATCCTTTCTACCTTATGTGTATCCTGTTAGTATCAAATACTTCAAGTCCTCCTTTGTCATTGTTTCCAAGAAATTTCAGCCATCTCTTTTCAGTTCCGAGTATAATGTTCTTCGTGTCTACTTCAGATTTCCTTAATGATTACGCTTTCCGTCCATGACATTCTCGAGATCCTTCTGTAGAGCCACATTTCTGTTGCTTCCAGTCTTCTCTTTCTTCGTTATGTGACCAAGAAATAAATTTCAGCTGCCTTTTCTGAACATAAGTATCCTTCTTGTCTGTATTTTCCTTAGGACTTTCTCGTTGCTTACACTCTTCGTATATGGCATTCTCAGTATCCTTCTGTAGAGCCACATTTCTGTTCTCGTCAGTCTTCTTTTTCTTCGTTATGTGGCCAAGAAATAACTTTCAGCTGCCTTTTATTAGCATGAGTATCCTTCTTGTCTGCATTTTCCTTAAGACTTTCTCGTTGATGACAATCTCCATTTATAGCATTCTCGGCATCCTTCTGTAGAGCCACATTTCTGTTGCCGTCAGTCTTCTCTTTCTTCTTTATGTGGCCAAGAAATAAATTTCAGCTGCCTTTTATCAGCATGAGTATCCTTCTTGTTTGCATTTTCCTTAGGACTTTCTCGTTGCTTACACTCTCCATCTATGGCATTCTCAGCATCCTTCTGTAGAACCACATTTCTATTGCCTCCAATCTTCTTCTTCCTCGTTATGTGGCCAAGAAATTCCAGCTGCTTTTTCTGAGTATAAGCATGTTTTTTGTTTCCATTTTCCTTAAAATTCAAATTTTCTTGGCGGTATTTTTCTCATTATTTTACCCCGAAATATCAACTCTTTCTTTCTAATATTATGTGTTTATGTATTCATGCGCTTTGTTTTAATTTTGTTCAAAACTTCCTCATTGTCCCCTAATTTTTTCATGGAATTTTCAGCCTCGCTCTGTTGAATCACATTTCTGTCTTCTCTTTATCTGTGAGGAAATTGTCCCGCACACTTTTATTTGTTATCAAACGAAATTTTCTTGTTCTTTACATAGTTTTTGGAAGGCATCTTTTGCTATTCCAAATCCGCGTTAGGATTACGTGTCTTTCTTCATTTAATTCCAATGGTCTCTTTCTGATGTTAATATCAAATACTATTGGATAAAGTAATTTATTGAATTAAAAACTTTGCCATATGTTTGTATCTTTCAGTGAAGCCGCTCTCGACTCGAAATCTGAGCTATTTATTCGACAACAATTTATCCTGCAAAGATTCTGATGCCATTGTCGTGCGATGGCCTTGGGGTTCGTCGGCAAGAAGTATTGTTAAGACGCTCCAGACTACGAGTACTACAACGACCACCAAGCAAGCAGTAACAAGTAAATAATTTTTTTTTCTTAATATATATATATATATATATATATACCGGCCGATTGAGTTCTATAGAGACTTTAAAAACAGTAGCTACTAACCGCGATTTACGCATATTTCATTCAGTAACGAATTTGAACACGCTCGGCTACTGGTGCGTGTTTACATTGTCACTGACTGAAATAACACCGCTCAGCTAAATAATAAGTTTCTCCACATCAATTGTATGTGTGTGTGTGTATGTGTGCGTGTGTGTGCCATAGAAGGAAACACCCATCAAGTACTTGATACCTAAGTTTCGGCCACACTTCAGTTGAAAAATAATTACCTCCAAGTGGGGTTCTAGTGACATGTTGAGATAACTATTCCCTGAATGTAAAACTTGAAATTACATATGAAATAAATGAATATCTGCTCTGTAAATTAAATTTACAACAAGCTGTCTGTTGGATCAGTTTTAATATTTGACCTAATTATTACTAGGCTCAATCGGAGTTATTTATCACTCTCCTCTTGGATTCATTATGTATACATATATATTTATGCGGATGACTATATATATATATATATATATGAGATTATAACTATAGTCGTGTCGAAAAACCTACGAATCTACGAAAAAGAGAAAAAACGGTTCTAAAAAAGAAAGAGCTAAGTACATGAACATCAATCAAAAGGGTTCGGACAGAGTCAGCCCGTAGCCCAAAGAAAAAACCCCGACACGAGTAATCAACTAACAAAAAAGCGCTCAATACTTAGATAGAGCGGAATAAATAAAGAATATCTAGTGAGCCAGACTGACCTACCTAGGTTTCATCTAAACGAATCGTCAAGGATTCGTCAGGGAAAGATTCCCTACGTATTTTTTACTTATCGGGTTTCAATCCTGGGTTAAAAGCAATCGGAGTCTAACCGTACTGATGAGCTGTGATGCAGCGAAACAGATCTGTCTACGGATGACTATATATATATATATATATATATATATATATATATATATATATATATATATATATATTAATACTCTTATTATAAGTGTTCATAATAAAAATATAGTTCGCTGCAACACAAGAGTTGTCGTGTTTCAGTGCTTGCTGATTAGCATCTCGTCAAGCATTGAAATATTTTTTTCTGCTAGAAACCTTGGAACCAACGAATAATATCCAAATATTAAACAATTTTTGTCTTTCACCAGAAATGAAAGCTAACATACGATATTTAGAACGGCTCATGATTAAAGATAATAGATATTCATTGTCTGTTATATTTAATATATTGTCTGTTATATTTAATATATATATATATATTTAATATATATATATATATTTAATATATATATATATATATATATATATATAATCATGATCATATAATTATAAATATATATAGATACGTATATTATATATATATATAATCATGATCATATAATTATAAATATATATATATATACATATATATATATATATATATATTATAATCATGATCATAAAATAAAAAATTAAAAATACATTGCGACACGGAAATTTTCTATATTTCGAGATTTTCACAATTAACATCTAACATTGCCTGATGACGAGATAGAAATCTCGAAACATAGAAATTTCTGTGTCGCAATGTATTTCTAATTTCTAATTAAATGATCATATTATACTCTACAAAATTTATTGTATTGAGCACCACTTTTTTATAAATAATTAAATGCCAGAGAACTTAAAATCGTAAAACCTTGGGTCCTCTTTCCCTGGAATTAGATATATATATATATATATATATATATATATATATATATATATATATATATATATAAAATTTTTACCTTATTTATAATGGATACTCCTGTTTAAGTAGCTGCTCGGATTTTATTATTAAACAGCATATTTATTTATTTACACCTACTGGCCTGAGTATTCGAGAAACCTTGTGTGTTCTTTGTGTGTGTGCATGTGTGTTTGTGTTTATGTGCGTGTGTATTTATGGATATCAGTGTTTTTTTTTTCTGTATGTGTGTGTTTGTTGTTTTCTTTGTTTTGTTTGTGTTTTTTTTTTTTTTAAGGCGCACTCGTAGAACAACTAAAACTCTGAAGCACGCTTTATACTTTAACTAGCATCATAGCCCGGCGTTGCCCGTGCAACTTAGAACATTTTATTAGTAGGGGAAGTTGCCAATGAGAAGAGTAGATAGAAATCATTTTCAGACAGTTGATTTCCTGCGTGAAATATTTAGCGGAAAAAAAAGCTTTATTTTTTTTTTAATTTTATTTTCTGAAGTATGAAATATTAAATCTGAAAACAAAAAAGACTTAAATAGCTAAATTAACCATTGGCACTTTTTTTTCACATATTTTGTTTTTGTTTGAAAAAACACTATTTTTTTAAATATTTCTTTTGTTTCAAAATTACGGGGAAAAATATTCACATTTTTTTGTTGACCAAATGAATTTTTAAAATGTCGGAATAAAAATTAAATATAAATATTATATTTTTTTAGTTGCGTTTGACACGTGTGATTTGATTTCTGTGACGTAATTTAGGAACCATTTTAGATCTTAGATGTTTTACGGAGCAAATGTAAACAATGGGCTCCATTGTCCAAAAAGTGCGAAAGGGAAAATTGCTGAACTTAAACTCAAAACGTATGTGTCGACCTGGTATCCCTATAGATATGTGTCCCTAAAAAGTTTGAATGGCGTAGCTTAAAAAATGTAGGCGTGCATAGGGAACAGTCACACACAGACTCACAGATTGCCTTTTATATATATAGATAAGGAAAATTTGTCACGAAATTTGAGAATGTGGAATTTCGGTTTAACATTCCCAAAGAAGATTAGTAGTAGTATCCATTAAAAGTTATTTATGAAGGATCTGCTATTAATTTTTACAGAGACCAATAATGACTGGTTTAAGTCCTTTGGGGAAGTTAAAGGATTAACCACTCCATCTGAAAGAGTAAGGAATTTAGTAAGTTTAAAATTTCAAATGATAAAGTCTTGACTTAGACATGGAAGCTATATACTTGGAGTCTTTAGGTTTTTAAAAATAAATATTTTTAAATGTAAAAATAATTAATAAATTAATCTGTTAATTCAGGCGCACTTGGTTGCCTTTCAGGCCGCATAAGCATTGGTTGGGAAATGCAGATATATATATATATATATATATACTAGCATCATAGCCCGGCGTTGCCCGTGCAACTCAGAACATTGTAGTAGTAGGAGAAGATGCCACTTTTTATGTTACATATTTTGTTTTTGTTTGAAAAAACACTTTTTTTTTAGAATATTTTTTTTGTTTCAAAATTACGGGGAAAATATTCACATTTTTTGTTGACCAAATGAATTTTTAAAACGTCGGAATAAAAATTTATAAAGGCTTATTTTTTATTTAATTTTTTTTTTAATAAAACAATATTTGATCTTTGTGACGTAAAACGTCGGAATAAAAATTAATTATAAAGGCTCTTTTTTTTTAATAAAAAAATATTTTAGTCGTGTTTGACACGTGTGATTTGATTGCTGTAACGTCATTTAGCAACCATTTTAGATCTTAGATGTTTTACGGAGCAAATGTAAACAATGGGCTCCATTGTCCAAAAAGTGCGAAAGGGAAAATTGCTGAACTTAAACTCAAAAAGTATGTGTCGACCTGGCTTCCCTGTAGATATGTGTCTCTAGAAAGTTTGAATGGCGTAGCTTAAAAAATGTAGGCGTGCATAGGGAACAGTCACACACAGACTCACAGATTGTCTTTTATATATATATATATATATATATATATATATATATATAGTGGCATGAATTAATAAATATACATATGTATAGTACTATTTATTATTCAGGTGTTAATAAAACAGTGCTCAATGTATGAACAGAGCTGCATAATATATATATATATATATATATATATATATATATATATTATCTTACGTCAATGGCACGACTAGGAGTTTTATGCGTTATGCAATCATCAGGTGCATATTTCAAACTGAAAATTTAATAGATTTGAATTTAAGTTTACTCGACGTTCATTGGAATTAAATCTTATAAAGTTATTTTGAATTTTTATCCACATGTAACCGTGAAATTTTAAAATTTTTAATCTTGTTATTAAAAAGGCAGTAACATAACTAATAAGATTTTATTTTTCGAAATTTTTGTTTTATATATATATATATATATATATATATATATATATATATATATAGGATAAAGAAATAGGATTGTTCGAACAAGAGAAATTGGTATAGAATAAAAAGATGTGAGAAACCGTTAATGTTTTCTTTAAAGTGTATATTTATTGTTTTTGTTATTATACATGTTATGATACATTAAGTGTCCATAATGGTATTTATATATAACAAATACCTGTAACAAATGTATCATAACATGTATAATAACAAAAACAATAAATATACACTTTAAAGAAAACGTTCACGGCTTCTCACACCTTTTTAGTCTCTCTCTCTCTCTCTCTCTCTATATATATATATATATATATATATATATATATATATGAAGAAGGAGGACTTGGAGAAACTGATACTCACGGGACCGATCGACAGAACGAAAGACTGGCAAACCAACAAATGAAATACTTAATGGACTTGAGCAAATGAATGGCGGAGAAGGGTTTAGGAGGGGTAACATAAGAGGTGTTAAAAGCTACAACAGATTGGATGATGTGAAAGGCCATGACCGCCTACGTATATATATATATATATATATATATATATATATATATGCCAAGTAAAAACTAAAAATATATCTCCAAGTGAAATTCGAACCCTCTTAACTTTACTCATGTCTCGCAATTAGTATGTGCCTCTTGAACCTCTTCAGGACTTGAATCTTCAGCGTGAAGCACTAATTCAGGTCTTTGACTCGTTTCTTTATTCGCTTCCTCTCTCTCTCTCTCTCTCTCTCTCTCTCTCTCTCTCTCTCTCTCATTCTTGTAACTTTCTTTTCTATTCACTCGTAAAAGTCATTTACAATTCTAAAGGAATACCAACTCATTGGCCGCAGCGTCTATGTCATTTGAGTATTTGCTAAGTTTAGCTGAGTTTCAATCGAAATGAGTGGAAATAAAGCGAAGAGGATTGTAACGCAGCTTTTCGCGATGAGGAGCTCGAAGATTGTTTGCTTAGAAAATCAGCATTCTAATCTCCGTCTTTTCATCGGTGGGAAGTAGGTAACAATTTCAGCCAAAAAGCAGACTGCGTCAGATAACGAAAAAGACTCCGTCTAGACAATACTAATATTACGAAATCTTATCAGATAAAAAATAAAAATATCCCTGCAAAACTGAGAAAAGGAAGCAAGTGCATATATGTGTGCGTATGTGTGCTTGATTGTTATTGACTAAGCTTAGCTTAGTTTGACACAAGGCCATAACTATGGTGAGGATCGAACTCACTAGCCAGAAATCGTCGACCAAACTAGCACGCTAACCATTAAGCCATGCAAATTAATACGCCTTTATTTACTAAGCTTAACATTTCGGCACAAGATCACGGGTATGATGCACCCAGTGTGGATCTAACTCACTAATCAGTAGAAATCGTCGACTATACTAGTACCCTAACCATTAAGCCATGCTAATGCGCCTTTATTTAGTAAACTTAACAGTTCGGCACAAGGTCACGGGTATGATGTACCCAGTGAGAATCGAACTCACTAATCAGTAGAAATCGCCGACTATGTGTTCACTAGCCAATATCCTACAGTAAGGATTTTTATAACTATTATTAGCTTTGTTGGGTACATGGCTATAAGTCAGTGCACCCAGTGAGGATCAAACTCACAAGTAATCGTTAACCAGACTACCTCGTTAACCATTACTTCACACTAAATTGCTTTTATTGGCACATTTTTCAGAATAATGTTCACCTTGAGGACCACTCTAGGTTGATCTTTACAGAGTAAGAGGTAAAATTTATGCGGACATGTGTGGAAGACAACTGTTAACTCTAGACTTGAACAGGGTAAGATTGTAGAGATCAGGGAAGTATCTTCTTGGGAAGATACTTCCCTGATCAAGCTCCCTCCTCACGAACCACTGCTCCAACAGAGCTGTGCTTCATGGGTAGGGAGCTGCTTAAGTGGAATTTGCGTCTCACCAATGGAATACAAAAGAAATGGGGATAGTTATTTAAAATGTGCGTTGAATGGCGAGTTTTAGCCGTGAAGCTTAGAACTAGTGGAACTAAGGATTGCTGTTCGTCTGAGCACTTTCCATGGAAATAGCGATAAAGCATTGTGAAGCTTTCTACGTTTCGTCCCGATCATAGGCGTTGCTGCCGGATGTAGTTTTTTGTCATACCGAGGATGATAATTTTAGGCTTGAAGAGTTTAAGATTGTAGAGATCTGGGACGCTTTTTCTTCCACATCGCTGCGATACGTAGGAAGAAGCTTCTCGAGTGGAAATTAGATCTTACCAGTGAAATACGAGAATAAAATTGATTCGTCTGAACACTTTCTATAGAAATAACGATAGAGCAGCGAGAAGCTTGCGACTTTTCGTCTGTTGGAAATGGGTTGTAGGGTGGAAAATAATTTGTCACCCACAAGGACGCGGAGACACTTCTGGATTTCATCGAAGCTAGAGAGAGAAGAATGAGCAGCTCTTGTAATGTCGGAGGATATGGTGGAATATCGCTTGCTTGGTTTTCTTGTAACTGAATGTAATCAGCCAATTTTTCCCCGTTGAGTTAGGTCAGAGGTGAGATCAGTTCCCACGCTCTGGTAAGTCTAACCCCATAAGTATAGGGGAGTATCGAACTCAGTATTCTGTATTAAGTTTGATCCTCACCTTAGCTCGTTAACCATTACTCCACACCGAAGCGTTTTTATTTGCTAAACTTAGTTTAGTTTGGCGCAATGCCATATATAAAAGGCAAGATATGTGAATTGAAGTCACTACATTAGTAACAGTCAACCGGGACATCTTCTTTGTGCCATATCCCTTCAGGAAGTAGCAATCATGGCTTTTGGAACTCTTAGCAATGTTTCTCCTTTAGCTATACTTCCCACTCCCCGTTTGGACACCTCGAAGTGGTAATGGTAAACAAACTTGTCTCTCTATAATCAATCCAACTGAGTAGTGAGTTCATCCTCACTGGGTGCCCCATACTTTCGGCCTCCTGTCACATCTAAGCTGCGCTTAGAAAATTCACCTCCTTGGGCACCTTGACGTGGTGTAAATTGTCTCGCAAGAACCTATTACAATTGAGTAATGAATTCGATCCTCACTTGGTACCCCATACATTCGGCCTTGTGCCACATCTCAGCGGCGCTTAGAAAATTACCTTCCCACTCCCCATTCTGCCTTGTAAAAGCTCATTAGGTAGATCACTGTTCATCTCAGTCCCTTTTATTTTTAATAATATTTAAATGCAATCGAAAGACATTTTTGTGAACAGGCACGCGCACATACACACACACACACACACACACACACACACACACACACACACATACACACACACACACACACACTCATCAGAAGCCTTCACGAAATCTAACCTACATATTTCTTTGCATTTATGATTTATTCATTCTTTATTTTAAAGCTCCTGTACATCCGTTCTTGGAAGTTAACAAAACCAGGGACAAAGAGAACGCGATCAAACCCGCAGTTAGATCTGATGATTTCCGTGAGTAGATTTCTTAAGATCCCATTTTACATTGTACATTACGTTTGATGTTGATGTTGATTCAAGAACATATATATATATATATATATATATATATATATATATATATATATATATATATATATAGCTTATTTGTTGAAACATTATTTTTAATCGATACTCATATTTGAGTTGATTTTCTGTTTTTAATCAAACAGTATATTTATATATTTATTTCTACCGGCCTGATTATTTACGATCATTTCGGGGGTGATTAAAGAAAAAAAAAGTTCCGTTAGTCACTCCGAAAATGATCGCTTTAAGATGGAGTCATAATAAAAATATGATAGCGAAACATGGGGAATTCTGTGTCACGAAAATGTTAAATTAATTATATTACAATGTGTGTGTGTCTCTACGTACGTCAATGGGTGTACAAGTGTATATATATGTCAGCGTTTGTGACAAACGCTGACATATATATACAAATTTTCCTCCCACTTCAACCAATATACGCAACCCTACACAGAGCAAATTTTAAAAAAAATTAATCAGTTTGTCTGACGAGCGGAAGAGCATCAAACCCAGGGTCACAAACTTACAAACTTACAAACTTACAAACACACACACACACACACACACACACACACACACACACACACACAAACGCACGCACATATATATATATATATATGTACATATATATGTATGTGTGTGTATGTGTGTGTGTGTACATCGTTTTCTGTACGTTATCTTTTAGCCTTCATCAAAAGTATGTCAGCGATACCTTCTGAAGATATGTTGGCACGAAATGATTCGTAAAGTTTAAATATTTAAAAAAATAACTTTGTTGCTATTTAAATTGCTATTTATACTCTGTGATATCAAGTCCTGTGATATCAAGTCCACACACACACACACACACACACACACACACACACACACACACACACATATATATATATATATATATATATATATATATATATATATATATATATAATTTTGCATTTAAATTTTTCAAGATCAAAGTTGACTGAGCAGTAAGAAGCCGGAAGAGAGTTCACTAAGCAAGAAGTACGATAGAAGAAACTGTTAGCATAGAACTTAAGGTTACATCTAGCCAGTTCAACTGTAAAATGATGAGACCTGGCCGCCAATCTAATACTGCGCTCAAATCCATAAGGTCTAGTTACCATAGAGGAAAGTACATCCAAACAACATGAAAATATTTATACAAAATGTACAAAGTAGCTACAGTACGATGGTGAGTATGTATTGAAGCCGAGATGTTAGGTAAGGACCAATGACAATGAACATTCTTCTTTGTATTGTATCTTAGATATATAAATATATATCATGAGTACCGGGCCATATGCAACAGCAATATTTCCTTATAATATTATAAAATTAATTTTGAGTGGAATGACCTTTAAAAAACAAATTTAAGGCTGGATATATGAAGAAATAAATATTTGTATTTTTGTATGAATATTTTCAGCAATAAAGTTTTGATTTTTGAATTGTAAACTATTTTCCTTATTCTTTTTTAGAATTGATCTTCGGAATCGTCGCCCCGTTGTTGGCAATTTTTCTCCTGATTCTAGTTGTCATAATATACAGGTAAAGTATAATTATTAAATTACAAGCCGGTTTGCTGTTTATTGATGCATTTGATTCTATTTCGAAGTGCGTTAATCTTGAGATATTACTACCCACCACATACCCAAACACACACACACACACACACACACACACACACACACACACACACACACACACACACACACACACACCAAATAAAAAAGATCCTCTATGAAAGATGATCTATAAATTATTCGACTAAGAAGAAACATCTGCTTAATAAATGCAATAACAGATGAGAATTGAGGTTTTTAAAGAGTTGCCTTTTTTTTTAATCTTACGTTATTGCTTATTGCGATAAACGATATTTTATATTTTTACTCATGTTCACGCAATACAAGGCCCAAGAGCTAAGGACGATAGAGTTTTAAAGTGTGAACTTATATTTTCGAGTGGAAAGAACAAGAGAGTTAGAAGTATAGAGCTGAAGTAGACTTTAGAAGGAACCGGAAACTCAATCCTAATCAAGAAACAAGGAATAAAGCTCTACTCCTGTTCAGATGACCGAGGAGGAGACTTTAGAAATACAGAGTTGAGGTAGACTTTAGAAGGAACCGGAAACCAATTCCTAAACAGAAAACAAAGGATAAACCTCTACTCCTGTTCAAAACACCGGGGATGTGACGTTAGAAGTATAGAGTAAAAGTAGATTTTAGAAGGAACCGGAAACCGAATTCTAAACAGGAAACAAAGGATAAACCTCTACTCCTGTTCAAAAGACCGAGGAGGATATGTTAGAAGTATAGAGTTGAAGTCGATTTTAGGAGGAGCTGGAAACCCAATCATAAACAGGAAATAAGAAATAATCCACTACTGCTATTCAAAAGACCGGGAGGAGTGTTAAGAGGCCGATAGGCGAACCTATCTGCTCCCATTGTTTTAGTGGTTACACTAGTCTGACTTGGAATCCCTGTTATTTTAGCCATTGAGAGTGATTTCCAGACCGGTTAAATGGTTAAGATGGTTACCTGATTCGTTAAATAGTTATTTCTAGGCTGATAAAAATGTGAAACTGCAAGTGACTGCAGAGTTCTGATTTCAAAAAGACAAAGAAGAAACAAAAATATGGCGGATGAAACTTAGAAACTATTTATTTTATTGTCTGAAAAAATCCCAGTATGCATCTTTACGGGTTACCTATCATTTTGGGGAGGGTTACGATTTTGGCACTTATTTCGATACAATTGAAACCAACAAGAATAAAATCATTTAATATTAGATTCCTGCTGGTTGGGGTTTCAGTCAGTCAGTTAAGTGACAATCTTGAGTGATCATGTCTCTTTCGAGACATGACTGACTGGGCAGAATGTTTTCCTACTGTAGGTTGTCATTACTTTCTGCGGTAGACAGGTTGCCAATTAAGGCTATAAAACCCAATCCGTCCTGTTATTTAATCCATATCTGGATGGGAGAGACGGATTAATATCTTTCCCAAGAGTGTCTGCGCGTAAAGGAATGCAAAGAATTCAAGTGGAATTCAAACTCTGCTCTCCGGATTCTCGTTCCGAGCCCATAGCCACTGCACCACAACGCACAGTTAGGGATTACTAGTACATGTAAAGCTAACTTGAAATTTTTGTTATAGTCTAAGTTTAGTTAGAGACAGACCGAGTGTCGAAAGACAAAATGAGAATCGGACAAAATGTCGAACAGACAATGTGTAAACGGACTAAGTATTAAATGGACTAAAAGTCGAACTAACTAAATGATGAAAGGTCCGAAATATTCCCACACTAGAATATCTTTTATTTATCATGCAAGTAATCTGCCATTAAATAATTCTTTTTAAATTTTAAACTAATATCACAACCTCCGATGAAAAAAAATTCTACGTATTTTTTGAACAAGGATCTGCATTTAAACTGCAGTTAAGAGTTAAATGTTTTGTTTATAGTATCTAATGAATATATATATGAGAAGTCTCAATACAATTTGTTAAAAAATAGAGCGTAATCAACATAAATATTTAATTCGTTGGAGATTAAATACACACAATATATAAATAGATATATATATATACACACATATATATAACAAACCCTCTGGAAGGATTTGAACCTGCACCTCTCTTTGCAGGAGATACCACTGTTTAATCTAGTGTGCTTTGGTTCCTTGGCTACATCAGAGTTTCACGTCCAGGCAAATTTCCATTCGCCTTTATGCATATTCACTTGTACAGGTTTTTCTTGAAAGCCATATCTGCTCAGTTTCATATACAAAATGTCAAAGTAATTTCTAAAAAATTACTAGCTTTTATTTTTTTTTAACAAACTTTTTTTCCAACTTCCATTGTTTTTTTGTTTTGTTAGATGATATTTTTTCTTCTTTTCCTTTAAAACTTTATTTAATCTAGCAGCCTGCTTGAGAAAACTGTCCTTTCTTTAATTTATAAAATCATGAAAAGTTTACCCATCTTTATTCAATGTTAACCCTCTAGGGCCATTCGTATCATATTTGATACAGTATGAAAACAAGCCTTGAAAGAAATATTTTCCTGAAAAATTTTTTAAGGGAAATATTTTATAAATTTCAAATGAAAGCAGTACTGACTGCTCAGTCAATGAATACCAAATGTTTCCTTATAGGGAAATACCAAATGTTTCCTTATAGGGAAATACTGTATCAAATATGATACGAATGGCACTAGAGGGTTAAAAAATAGAGCGTAATCAACGACCCCAAATTGGACAGCTAATTGATGATTATTGAGGCCTGTGTTGTGGTGCTGTGGATATCGGCTCAGAACAAGAAATCAGAGAGCCAAATTCTAATTCCTGTTAAGTTCGTTGCATTCACTTACGCACAAATACTCTTAGAAAAGTATTAATCCGTTATTTTCCCTCCAGCTATGGATTAAATAACAGATTGGGATCTATAACCTTGGTTTGCAACCTACTGTGAAAAATTCATGCCCAGTTAATCATGTCTCTTTCGAGACATGATCAAGCGTGTATCAGGCACGGCACTTAATAGACATTTTTAAAACTATTATTTATTAAATGTTGCCAAAGCTAAGCAATAACAAATTTAGAATATCTTAATTAATTATCTGAACAGAGTTTTTAAAATCATGACTATATGTTCGTTTTTACTTTGCTTATCATTTTGTCCTTTTGAAACTTTGTCTTTTCGACATCATGTCCATTCGTCATTTAGTCAGATCGACTCTTCTTTTCCGTTCGACACTTTGTCTACACAAAACTTCGTTCGTTCAACACTTTGTCATTTAATCCATCGACCTACCGTCAGTTACTTATAGAGAAGTTTTATGAATTCTGTATGTCGAAAGTAACTTGACACAGAACTTAACGGTCGCCCTTGGCCGCCTTAAAGCGATTATTTAAAAAAACGGTTAAAGATGAATAAAATATCAGTTTGATAGATTTTTTTACACTCAATGTAAGATTATAGAACCTTATTTCGTTGACCATTTTTTGTTATTGGACTCAATGTCTTTAAATAATTTGTCTCCTATATTTGCTATTCCAAAACATTCAAAATAGCTCATTTTCTTTCTTCTATTTTACAGAAGACTAAAAGTGGTGAAGACGAAGGCGGTAATAGCAAAAGATGCTGCTGTTCAAACGCCCACCACCCGGCGAGTAGAGAACGTGCACCGCGGTGATCCAAACGGCTTGGGATCGATTCACGATTCCGAGAACTTGCACCCTACCATTCAAGAAGGATACAGTCACGTGGCCGATGAGGTTCCGTTTCCGGAAGCAGCCAAGGTGCACGGAGGTTACAGCTACGGCGGCTCTGCTGCCTATGCGGAGGTCGAGGAGAGCGAGGCCGACAACCTAAGGCCACTCGCAGACAAATTCAAATTTCACATCGCTCGCTCCCTGCCAGCATTGCCAGGTAGGAAATCGCCGTATTTAAGCGAAGAAGGGACCATGAGATCCAGAGGCTCCGGAAGTCGAGCATCGGTCAGCAGCCAAAGCGATTACCAGAAAGGGGTCTATGAAGAGATTGCGGAAAATTTTATCATTAACGCAAACCCTTCTTCAGGACCGAGTTCAGTGGAGACGGATTCTGGGATCGAGTCGGAAGAAAAAAACGGGGCTACAACCCGACACGATCCGATGGCATCTACGTCTTCAGAACCAGTGGCAACAAACTCGTCTTCAAGAAACAGCTTCAGTCGGGGAAGTACGCAGATCGACCCTTCAGATCCGAAATATTACAGTATACAGATGGTGAATGTGCGAAAGTCTTCCAGAGATTATGGGAGTGGGCGAGACAGCCGAAACCAACCGCCCGAGGACGACGTCTTAGTATTGTTGGACAATGTGATATACGAGCCTTTCTACCACACAACTGAATGAAAGGGGAGACGCTGTGTGAATGTCAAAGAACACTGAAATTATCTGCTCCCTACTATGTCCTTTTTTATATAGAATGAATGACGT
The DNA here is from genome assembly GCA_037127315.1 of Ascarosepion bandense. NCBI lineage: Eukaryota > Metazoa > Mollusca > Cephalopoda > Sepiida > Sepiidae > Ascarosepion > Ascarosepion bandense. The sequence continues at coordinate 3,100,615 of JBBBDQ010000792.1, read as the reverse complement.
TTTATTGCCTTGTTAGGTTGGAGGCGTGTTGCAGTTCTCATAGCGTAGGAGCGCCACCTAAAGTACACAGCTGACATTACACATTACTATTTTCGAAGATCTCGACCTCATGAAAATTTATGATGCATATACACGCACAGAAAGAAAGAAAGAAAGAAAGAAAGAACCTAAACGGGCAAATGAAAAGAAAGAAAGAAAGAAAGAAAGAACCAAAACAGGCAAAGAAAGAAAGAATGTAAACAAGCAAACGAAAAGAAAGAAAGAAAGAAAGAAAGAAAGAAAGAAAGAACGTAAACAGATAAATGATAAGAAAGAAAAAAAGAAAGAAAGAAAGAACCTAAACGGGTAAATGAAAAGAAAGAAGGGAAGAAAGAAATAACCTAAAGGTGCAAATGGTAAAAAAAGCATGCAAAAAAGAAAGAACTTACACGGGCAAATAGAAAGAAAGAAAGAAAGAAAGAAAGAAAGAAAGAAAGAAAGAAAGAATGTCAAAAAAATGTATATACACCCCAGGAATAAACTTTCATTTATATAATTGAAAAAAAAAGGATTTAAAAAAAAAGAACATTATTTCTGTCTTGGGATTTCTATAATTCAATTCCTTCATATTTCGTTTACATAACGTTCTATATTTATTCTCCAGAATGTGTGCATTTTTTTTTTTTTTTTTTTGAGACTCCATGTTCTTCTCTGTGCGGGAATATACGTGAGCGTCAAAGACAATTAAGAAGAAGGGTGGGGAAGAACAAATAGCGTGTGTGTGTCTATGTGTGCGTCTGTGTGTGTGTGTGTGTGTGTGTGTGTGTGTGTGTGTGTGTGTGTGTGTGTGTGTGTGTGTGTGTGTGTGTGCGCGCGTGCGCGTCCGCTTGAACGTGATGCGATTTTCCTGTAAGAAAACGCATACACAAAACAATTCCATGACCATGAAATATATTTTCTTTATATCACTACTTTTTGGAGCATGTCAGTCTTAGAGTGTTGGTTAACGAGCACATCCAAGCTGTTCGATTAATCAACCAGTGAGTGTGGCGCAACTTAATTTACGACATTTGTGAATGTTTGCGCGTGCGTGTGGATATATTGTTGAGGGCGTCCGGGCAATCAAGCAGCCGTCAATCCGTATATCATAATGACTATCACAGAACTAATGACCGAACCAAGCAATTCAAATGAATTCAAACATTAATAGTGCATTTTCAAATATTTTTTTTGTTTGGGGGGTGGAGTATAATTGTACGTTAATTAGTAGATTGTTGTTTGTTTATGTTTTTTTTTTATTCTCTCGGATTTATCATATACGGAACATAATTTAAAAAAACAAATAAAAACAAGAAGAAAAAGAGGAAAACGAAGCAAAAATAATATCTTAACAAACAGCACTCCATTTCCAAGCCAGACTCAAAAACTAAACTCATTTACTGACACACGAGTGAGAGTATTAGATCAAACACGTCATCAAGTGAAGCGCAAATGATCTTATTTAAATAGCGGTCTCTGATATTCCTACGACAAAGGCCGATTCATTCTTTTTTTTTTTCCTTCTTTTTTATCAGATCACATCTTAAAAAAGGAAAGAAAAAAAATTAAGCACGCACCACCTTCGTTGCTCAATCCGACTCGTATAATTGCTTAACATACCGACCAAGGAATTCAACTGGAATTCGAACTCGAGAAATCGGGAAGCCGAGTTCGAATTCCAGTTGAATTCCTTGCATTCACTTACGCGCAAATACCCTTGGGAAAGGTATTAATCCGTCTCTTCCCTCCAGTTATGGGTTAAATAATAGGACAGATTGGGTTCTGTAGCCTTGGTCGGCAACCAGTCTACCGTAGAAAGCAATGGCAACCTACTGCGGGATAATCTTCTGCCCAGTCAGTCATGTCTCTTTCGAGACATGATCGCCCAAGCGTGTATCACGTATGGCGCTTAACTGACTGACTGACTGACTGACCATCTTGTTGCAAAAGGTACCTACTTTCGTTTTCAACGGTTTTCAACATGTTTGGTAATCGATGGGTAATTTCAAACAATATGATTCGTGCTGTCAAATAAAACATGAAAAAAAAAATAATAGTGCAACGCAAATAAACAGTGATAGAAAATAAACTGAATATGCTTACCAGTATTTTCTATAACAAAAAATTAGGGCAAATGGAACAGTCATCAAGTAGACGTAATCTTATTTTCTAAAAATGTAATATTATTTTAAAACAAAAGGCCGTTGTCACATATTTGTCTGTCTGTTGAGGCTTTGTCACGTTAAAAGAAACGGGAAGAAAGAAGCTGCACTGCGGACGCAGAGGCAAAAATGGGCTCTACTATGTTTGTACGTTCACTAAAAGTAGGCAACTGCTGCTGGTAATCTCATGATTAAAACTAACGATAATAGTGACTGAGTTTCGTTGCTATATTGCTTTAAAATTATTAAATATCAAAAAATATCAAGTTATAGAAAAGACGGGATCTGCTATGTTTGTGCGTTCACTTGAAGTAGAGAAATACTGTTGGTTAAATCACTAATACGACAATGTTTTAAAATTATCAAATAAAAGAAAATATGATAAGTTATAGAAAATTAGGCCCTATTGTGTTCGTGTATTTATTTGGAATAAACCAACTACAGCTGGTTATATCACTACTATGAGAATGTTTTATAATTATTAAATATCAGAATATATGAGGCGACATAAAAAGTGAGCTCTACTGTGTTTGTGTGTTCATTTGAAATAGACAACTACTGCTGGCTATATCACTACTACTAGAATGTTTTACAATTATTAAGTATCAAAATATATGAAGCGATATAAAAAGTGAGCTCTACTGTGTTTGTGTGTTCATTTGAAGTAGACAACTACTGCTGGCTACGTCACTACTACTAGAATGTTTTACAATTATTAAGTATCAGAATATATGAAGCGATATAAAAAGTGAGCTCTACTGTGTTTGTGTGTTCATTTGAAGTAGACAACTACTGCTGGCTACGTCACTACTACTAGAATGTTTTACAATTATTAAGTATCAGAATATATGAAGCGATATAAAAAGTGAGCTCTAGCTTTGTGTTTGTGTGTTCACTTGAAGTAGACAACTTCTAGTTATATCACTAGTTCGACAATGTTTGAAAATGATTAAATAACAGAAAATATGAGATGTAGAAAATGAGTTCTACTCTGTGTATTTATATGAAGTAGATAACTACTGCTGGTTATATCACTACTATGAGACTGTTTTAAAATTATTAAATATGAAAAAATATAAGGAGCTACAAAAAAAATGAGCTCTACTGTGTTTGTGTGTGATCATTTTAAGTTGCCAAACCTTGCTGGTACTATGACAATATTTGCAAATTATTAAATATCAGATAGTATGAAAAGTTATAGAAAAATGAGCTCTACTGTGTTTGTGAAACAGGCAACTATTGCTGGCTATGTCATGAGAAAGTTTTAAAATTGATTAAATATTAGAAACTGTGAAGAAATATATAAAATGAGCTCTACTGTGTTTGTATGGATAGTTTAAGTAGACAGCTACACTGGTAATATCAATACTACGACAATATTTTAAAGTAATTATTATATAAAAGAAAATATAACAAATTGTAGAAAACTGTCAGAATAATAAATGTCGTTTGACGGATGTGACTTTTTTTATTTGCATATACTTTATTTTTTGTATAATATATCTATACGTAAGTAACCCAGTCAATTTTAGGAATGTTATACCAGTACTATAGTTTAGTGACGCGCCAAATGTAATGTTTATTTTTATTTTTTTCTCGGAAGTAACAGATACACGGCAAACAATAGTGCTACTGAATAGAGCAGAAAATTTCCAGTTACAAAATAAATTTTCCACATCGTCAGCACTATTGTCTATGTATTTCTACCAGCGATGAACAGGGTCACACAGGATGTAATGTGTTGCACATTTCTTTCTCTAAAAGGCATTACTAACCTCTTGTGTTCACATCCTCTATTTGGTCTACCGTTCAGCAAACCTTAATGAATGCTAACTGGCGCATCCTTTTTTCCAGATTGAAAGATTTAATGATACACTATATATAGAGACGGTGCCACTGCTTATGGGTTCACCTCCAAATATCTACATACCCGGAGCAGTTGATCTCACGTCTGAACTTGTCCTCAATGCTCAATGGGAAAAGACTGGCTTGTATCAATGAATATCTAGAGTTAGTAATATTCCATTATCAACAAGCAGAGCCTACATTTTCTCTAGGCCTGATGAACGATTGCATTCTCAATGAGACTCCTTGCCTTGAACATCTGTTGATGATCAGGCTCAATCCAGACCAGAAGTGGAACTCCTATAAACGAACCATCAATCAGAATGGAAAAAAAATTGTGGTTCGTTCTACTCTCTCTCTCTCTCTCTCTCTCTCTCACACACACACACACACACACACAGAGGCACCTTGAACACATACTGGTAGTCAGGCTCGATGTAACTCGTATATACACCTCTCTCTCTCTCTCTCTCTCTCTCTCTCTCTCTCTCTCTCTCTCTCTCTCTCTCTCTTAAACACATACAAACACACATGCACACACAAGTAAGTGCCTTTAGCTTGGTATTATGTATTATTTTTTAAAGATTTTCAAATTTTAAACATAATTTCAAATTCTATACGCAATTTCAATTCTTCACACAATGGCTGATAATGTTGTCTTTTCTTTTCTCTTTGAGACCTGTACGAAGTTGTCATGGATAGAGTCTTGTCGTTTGTATTCCACGATATGAAAGAAGGTAAAAAATAAAGAATAATGCACATGGTGTGCTTATAAAACTATATACCGTCAAGTTTCAGTAGCACATGCCATATACTAACTCAACGTTTCATTATCAATGAGCAGACGCTGTTTTTTCTCCAGTCCTGATGAACGATTGTACTCTCAATGAAGTTCCTTGCTTTGAGCGTTTATTGAAACACAAACTCACTCCAGATCTTGAGTCGAACTCATATATACGATCCGTCGCTAAAATGCTTGTAAAATGGTCGCTTCTTGTACCGCTTCGGAAAGTACCTGACTTCTCTTACCACGCTCTACCTTTGCAGGAGCCAGATCAGACCGAAAATAAAGTATTGCTCTCATATCTGGATTGGAAATGCCCAATCCTCTCTTTTCAGACAGGAGAAAAATTCAAAGTCGATTACGCGGCCTTGTGATTAATGAATTAAACCCTCCCGGACGAAACGTTTCTGGTCCCTCGCTTCTCTATTTCTATTTCCATGGCAAATGTTCAAACGAGCAACATTCCTTAATTCCATCAGTTCAGACCTTCACAGCTAGGACCCACCATGCTACGTACTCAGGGTCGACGCTTTTTCATTCGTTTTGCATTCCATTATTAAGAAGGGAGTTCCACTCAAACAGTTTACTTTTTAGAATTTGTTACTTTGTTGATCCGACTCTCAAGGGGATGCTTCCCTGATCACTTACGACCTTAGACTTTTAAGTCTAAGGTCAACCGTTATATAAAGGGTGTCCATAAAGTTCGTGTACACTTAAAAAAAATTATAACTTTATTTGTATTTGCGATAGAAATAATTTGTGAAAAGGATTAGAAAGAAGTAAATCTATTATATTTTTTAAGGTTTTATTGAAATTTTATTTAAGTTACCACATATCTTCCATCATTATCAATACAAAAGGTAATACGATTTTGAAGTTCACGGAAAACATTTGCCAACTGATTTACAGTAATGCCTGTAATCACATTAGTTATTTTAGCTTTCAAATCTTCTAATGAACTAGGTTTGGTTGCATACACAATTGTTTTCATATGTCTCCATAAAAAAAATCTAATGGAGTCAAATCTGGCGTACGTGGAGGCCAATAAAATGGTCCATCTCTTCCGATCTATCTGTTAGGAAATTCCTGATTTAGAATCTGTCTAACACGCAAAGCAAAGTGGCAAAGGGCTCTATCTTGTTGATTTATAACATTTTTACAGATTATTTCTATCACAAATACAAATAAAGTTATAATTTTTTAAAAGTGCAAACAAACTTTATGGATCCCCTGTATACTACATAATTTCATAATATGCACAATAATTCCTCCCTTCATCCTCCTTCTGTAATACTCTACCTTGGGTTGCTCGAGCCTTTTATTGAATTAACTATACTATGTGATAAAGTACTAGCAGTAGGTTTAAATTCATGCAAGGCACTAAGTAGGAAAGCTCATCAGAATAATTGCCATGAAAATATTTTTAGAAAAGACAAAGGGGAGCTATTGCATGTCGGTAGGATGCTAAGTGAGGACGGAAAGTACAGCAGCAACACTAGCGTAGTGAGGCGGTGTCCCTTATACTCAGCATAGGGTGAGAAGGACTTTTTTCCCTTCCTGTCTAACGTAAAAATAAGTTGTAATAACATCAAATATTATTTAAACTTACCGTTTTAAACACACTTAACTGCTATCTTTCCCCACATATCCTCATAAACTGTGGCTCATATTCAGTAACCCTCTACCTCGAGTAGCTTTTTGGCCTTGTACAGCGATTATTGTAAAAAATAAAGTGTTCAATTAAATTCTTCTTAAGTGACTAGTATCTGTAAATCAGAACCAGCAGGAGCTGCTAATGACTGTTTAACGCAGTGCGTACTGACCGATTTCAGTCTTTCTCTAAATTTACTTTATATCTCATCTAAATGTCATATCATTTTATTAATTACTGAAGATTGAATTGTGCTCATGGGAGAAACGGATTTTCATTGGTAAACGTCTGCTTACAAGTTTCAAGTGTTCATTACAACAAGTATAATTTCACAGTCTCCCTAATTTGCTGTATTATATAATGGAAATAAATAAAACATAAAATAAAAATATCTTTTAATTTTGTGCGGAATTATTTTCATGTTTATATTTGTATGCTAAATATACCAAGGAAATTCTAACTTCATTTAATTTTATTTGAAATTTTCACAGTAACTTCTATCATGGTTTGAAATCTTAAGAAATTGGTGGCATGTTTCTCATATTATGTAAACCCACAACGGGGCCCTTTTGTAGATTTCCACGCGTTGGCCAATAAAGACCACACCTTGTGTCTCGATTCTCGTTAGTGTGCAAGAAAAACTGGGAAATGCACTATGCACCAAAACCTGGGAAATACTCTGAGCCAAAAATTGGGAAATACCCTGTGCACCAAATATTGGGAAATACCCTGTGCACCAAAAATTGGGAAATACCCTGTACTGCAAAAACTGGGAAATAGGCTACACCAAAATCTGGGAAATACCCTGTGCGCGAAAAATGAGAAATACCGTGTGCATTAACAACTGGGAAATACCATGCACACTAAAAACAGGGAAATAATATGCAACACAAAACTGGAAAAGGCTCTCTGCACCAAAAATTGGAAAATACCATACACGAAAATCTGAAAAAACATCCTGTGAGCAAAAAAACAGGTAAATACGCTGTGCACAGAAAACTGGGGAATACACTGTGGGACATAAATTGGGGAATACCGGGTACCAAAATTGGGGTATTCTCTCTGCACCATGAACTGGGAAAGAACCTGTCTCAAAAGTTGAAAAAAAAATTTTTAGAGCTCACAAAGAAACAAAAAAGATGAAAACACCACCGCGACAAATAATAACTCTCGAACCCTGTTTTTCAATATATTTAAGTGTTTGTTCCCGAGCTTCTATTTCATGATCTGAGTGCGTAGGATTATGACACCTGGGATAACTTCTGCCACACTAACAGATCAGTTGCTTCTTTTATCTCTTCCTCCTACCAACCGTCTGCCTGTCCCAATATCAACACGGGCAGGTGGTACCTCTAACTGGAGGCCTCAGAACTACGCAAGCGTCAGATAATCCTCGTGAACGAACGATTCATATCTCCACTCAGTTCGAACTGTGCCCGTTAATATAGACCAGCAACCGGAAATTACCAATGTCTGGTTGTCACTTAATCCTAAACGTTTCATTTTATTTATTAATTATTTTATTCTCTTTTGGTCAAGTGGGTGATCGCTTCGAAGACCATAGCCCACAAACTTTATTGTTTGTCATAAAACGCGAAACACTTTAGGTCGAGATAAAATCCCAAAGCATAGCTTTCTATCATAGTGTTACAATTGTAAATAATTACATATAAACGTTATTGATTCTTTTAAATATACAAATTTTCTCGGTATAGAAAATATTCTTTCGCTGAGATCTTTCATATTCTTCTAATATTAAGCCCAAGCCGTGGGGAGAAGGGCTTTCTCTCCCTCAGGCAGTACCTTTCTTTTGTTAGGTTTTTGCTGGGTTTATTGCCTGAGGCGTTCACAAAAGTTAGTTGGAAGTGTCGGACGGTTCATTTGAGTTCTTAAAAACTGAAACAACAGATGAATATTTCCAGCCGACAGGAATGCAGGTGGAGCAGCGAAGCATTTATTATACAGTTTGGAGAGAACAGATATCATTTCGGGAGCACATTTCTTAATGACTATTACAGGAATACCATTAAGTTCATTGCTTTGTGGAGATCTAGGTCAGAGACGATGGAAGAAACCAAAGAGGTTATATGCATATCACTCAACAAATTCTCAGTTCTAAGTGGGGAGTTAGGCAGGTATATTCTACAGTATTTACATCATTCGGACTATTGTCCTCATCTTTGTTGCCATTTGTACGACGCTTCGGTTGTCGTACGCTGAACCCTTTATTACAATCACTGGGTATATCATTCTCATCCCTTGCGTAGTAATGCCTCTTTTGGTGGAAGAAAGAGGATCACTCCCCCGTGGGATGAAGTTGAAATAATAGATAGAGAATGCCAATGGAAACTACGTAAACTTAAGAAATCAGCACATATGCTAGGCTTCAAAAATCTTCTAAGCTGACCAAGTATAAAGATGAACACAATATGGAAACCAGTAATACGGAATGCCAGAGAAGATCATTAGTGTCAAAAGCTCTGGTGAAAAATACTAGAGAAAACCATTAACATAAAAAAATTGCAATATGAACTCTGGTAAAAAAAAAAAAAGAGGGGGTTACTGAACATTAGGTTTATAAGTCCCAAAAGTTCAGTTGTTCTTGTCCTTAAGGACACATGGCCCAGTGGATATAGACGTTGGTTAGTTCCTGTGACTTGATCTAAAGAGTTTAATACCAGGCTACAGCAGTGGTGATCAAGTAATTTGCAGAGTTAGAGGGAGATAACTCATGACTTCCAAAAGAGGCATTTTGTCGAACGCCTTCTCATAATTGTTAAAACATAGGTACACATCCTTCTTCATTTGTATTGCATCCTAATCATAAATATGGCAATTAGCCAACGAAAATAAGGTAGAATCTACGAGGAAACGGACAACGGAGGGTGCGTATGAAAGAGTTCAGAATTTGGTTGTGAGGTATGATTTCTACTTACGATTGTTCGTTCTTGTGAGTGCGTATTCAATACCTTGATTTTGGGGAAGAGCCAAAATATGCATTGTCCTCCCCCCATCTCCGAGGAGAGTCGGTGGTGAAAAAAACAGCCAACGCCTTTATCGGAAGTTGTGTCATTAGGCACAAGCTGTCTCAAAGCCCTTCCGGTTTGATTTTATTTATTCATTATATTTATTTATTTATTCATCTTTATTTTATTTTTTGTACGATGAAAGAAAGAGGTTTCTTATTTTAATTAATTCCAACCACACACACTCACATAACTCTGATATTTTTAAATATCACGAGGTAAATTAAATATTACCACTATCAAAAAAAACTTAAGTAATCAACTTTCTCGATGTGACCTTTGACTTGAATAATGGTCATAAACAATACACCAGAAATCTATATGACCATTGATACATCAATTATGAATCAGGCAACCATCATAAAATTCCAAATAAATTACATAAACCAGTCCAAGTCAGATTTATCTACCAAATCCAGCAAAAAGGAAATATTTGATATTAATAAAATGATAAAAATGAAATGTGAAATTATTTGTTTGAACATTATTTCTAATCGATACTCGCATTTGAGTAGATATTCTGTTTTTAATCAAACAGTATATCTATATATTTTCTACCGGCCTGATTATTTACGATATATTTTGTACGAAAATGTGCGTCATTCGGCAAGATTCGAACCTGCAAAAATATATAAATATACTGTTTGGTTAAAAAAAAAGAATATGTACTCAAATACGAGTATCGATTAAAAGTTATGTTCAAACAGATAAATTAATTTCAATATGTCGGTTGTTAAACCATTTCCTTAATCTTCGGGATTTTCCGTTACAAAGTGAAATATATAAAAGCTTTAGAAAAAAGCATCTCTAATCTAAATTTAGATTATTTAGAGAAAAACAAAGAAAGTAAAAATAAGCAGAAACACCGTAAACAACATCACGTGGTTTAACCCACCTTTCAATCGTAATGTTCAAACCACTGGATACAAAAATTATATATAAGCCAAATCGTTGTTACATTTTTAATCTGAGTTAATTCTTTTTTTCAAATTCTTTGTTGTGTAACACCCAGCTGTCGGACCAGTCTTCACTTCAGGTTTGCTTCATCAGCAATCTTCTTACAGGAAGAGAGGTAAGGTACATTGTGAACACGCAAGAAAAATAGCCTCTACTATGTTTGTGTGTCCATGATTAAAATTGGCGATGATGATGTCTGAGTTTCGTTGCTATATTGCTTTTAAATTATTAAATATCAGAAAGTGTGGAGTTATGAAAAAAAAAAGGGCTCTACTGTGTTTGTGCGTTCCTTTGAAGTAGACAAATACTGCTGGTCATATCACTAATACGACAATGTTTTTAAATTATTAAATAAAAGAAAATACGGTGAGTTACAAAAAATTGGGCCCTATTGTGTTTGTGTATTTATTTTGAATAGACAACTTCTGCTGGCTATATAACTACTATGAGAATGTTTTACAATTATTAAATATAATATTTTTTTAATCATTTCACCCCAAGCAAGGCGGTACCAATACTGATGTGCAGGGGGCTACAAGAGAGTAAAAGTTTTAGGCAGGAGGAGAGTGAAGAGAAAGACGAACCAGCTAAAGGAGGTTGAAAGAGAAAAGGAAAGAGAAAGATGTGAACACGGAAGTGAAGACAGTTGCGAAGGTAGACAGAAAGGAAATGTACACAGGGTGATGTAGAAAAGGCTGAAGTTAAGTGGATAAAGAGATAGGAATTGACTTTGCATTTAAATCTCTGGAGGTTGTAGCCGTCCAGAAAACAAGTTTATGGAAGGGAGTTCCACAGGCGAGAAAATAAGCTGCTGGAGTAGAATTGTCTGCTGCATTTGGTTGATCTAACTGTAAAAGGGTGTGACCTTGTTGCCAGTCTGGTTGCCCGAGTAAATTTTTGTTAAAGGGGTGGGAGGGCACCAGTGAAGTAAGTTCGTCAGAGCAGAAACCATGAAAATATTTATAGAAGAGGCAGTGGCTGAAGTCGAGCTGCCAAGTCGGGATCAATCACATTAGAGATTCTCCTTTAAAACCTGTCGAGAACACTGAGACGAACAGCAGGGGCGCCTAACCAGATATGAGGAGATATAAAAAGTGAGCTCTGCTGAAGTAGACAACTACTGCTGGTACTACAAAAATGTTTGAAAATTATATATAAATATAAGAAAATATGAAGAGTTATAGAAAAATGGGCTCTACTGTTTTTGTGAATTAGGCAATTACTGCTGGCTGTTACTGCTAAGAGAATTTTTAAAATTATTAAATATCAGAAAATATGAGATGTAAAAAATGATCTTCAAAGACAATGATTTTTAAAATTATTAAATAAAAGAAAATATGATGAGTTATAAAAGATCGGGTTCTATTGTATGTGAAAACTATTAAATGTAAAGCAAAAATAAGCAGAAACACAGGGACTGAGATGTCAATAAACAAGCAATTCTGTTTCCGTGGTCTTAGTCGTTATTTCAAGGCGATTAGCTTTGATTGTTCTGTTATTATTATTATTATTATTATTATTATTATTATTATTATTATTATGTTGTCATTTTTCATCATATTTCGATTTCTGCTATGGTCGCACTACCTACCAAGTCTGCGGGAAGACCTAAGGCAGGTCGTGGTGTGTCGTTATGGCTCCGTTTCATGTTTTTTCTATCTCCCTTATCATCCCTAGCATTACATAGACAAAGTTCTCCTTAGTGTGTGGGCTGTACTTAATAAGACAATTTTTTGTATATCTCTTAAGCTGGGGTTTCCTGGGATTCTTTCAATGTATTGCTTTGTTCCATTTTTATCATTCCAAGTGCACCTACTATCACTGGCACGATTCTTGTTTTCAATTTCCACATTTTTTCTATTTCAATTTCCAGGTCTTTATATTTTGACAGTTTTTCGAATTCATTGGTTGCTATGTTACAATTCGCTGGACAAGCCATATCAATTAATAGGCAAGTTTTTTTCTTTCTGGTTTTTAACAATAATGTCCAGCATATTTGCTTCAATTTTTCTGTCTGTGCAAGATGGTGTAATCCCATAGAATGATGACATCTTCTATTTCTGTAACCGGTGCTGGGTGATGTTCATACCACGGCTTGTTTACAGATTTTCCATAGTGTTTGCACTGTCAAATGTAAATATTGCCCCCACTCTATCGTGACGATTTTTATATTCATTTGGGGCAAGTACAGAACATCCTGAGATTAGATGGTTTATTGTTTCTTGGTGTTTATCCCAGAACCTGCATTTTGGATCCACATTATTATGTATAATATTTGCCTGAAGGTTCCTAGTGAAAAGACTTTGGTCTTGCGCTGCAAGAATAAAGCCTTCAGTCTCAGACTTTAATCCAGATGCACTTAACCATCGATGAGTATTAACTTTGTCAACATTGGACTTATTGGCACATTCTGGATATTGGCCATGCAGAGGTTTGTCTTGCCAGCGTTGTTTCATCTGTTCAAGAGCTTTATCTTTGACTTTCATTTTCATATTTTTTGCCGCAGTAGTTGGTTCTTGGCTTCTGTTTTGCTTTTCTACAGAATCTACTAACTGTAAATCTTGTTTATATTTACTGCCTTCTTTTATTATTGTATATTTTTTCTTTCTATTTTCATGTTTAACTAATTGTATCATCCAGTCTTTTGTTGTTTTTATGTATGTTAGTAAGCTAATAGTTGTTGTCTTGTATGACAATTCTAGCTGAATAAGACCTCTTCCACCTTCTTTACGGGGTATGTATAGACGGTCTACACCAGCCTTTGGATGATGCATCTTATGCTTAGAAAGAAGCTTTCTTGTTTTAGAATCCATTCGCCTGATGTCGTTTAGAGACCAGTTTAAGATGTTAAAACTATATTGGACAACTGGGATTGCAAGGCTATTAATTGCCATAATTCTGTTCTGAGAATTCAATTCAGTTTTTAATATCAGTACCCTTTAATATCAATTTAGTTTTTAATATCAGTACCCTTTTAATATCAGTACCCTTCTATAGTACCCTTTGCGCACTATTTCTTTCATTTTTTTGTGGTGAAGTTTTTCACTCTCATTTAACCTAGGTATTTATAAGCTTCTTCTGGCTTTAATTCTTTTATTGTTACAGCAGGGTCTAAGCTAATTGAGGATGTTTCTTGTAGTGATCCACGTAAAACTGTAACTTTAGCACATTTATTCAAATTGAATTTCATTCCAATGTCTTCGCTGAAGCATTTTACAGTTTGCACAAGATCTTCCAGCTCGTTATCATTCTTAGCATACAACTTTAAGTCATCCATGTAAAATAGATGGCTTATTTTCTTTTGGGCTATTTTATAACCACATTCTGTCTTGTTAAGTTGACTGGTTAGTGCTATTAATGATATTCAGAATAGCAAGGAAGACAAAGGGTCACCCTGAAATATACCTCTTTTGATGTTTATTTCACCAGACTTATAGGTTCCATTTATATGATTGAAGTAAAGGGTTGTTTTCCATGTCGACATGCATTGTTTGATGGAATTGATGATGACGGGTGATATCTTGTATATATTTAAAGTCTTTAAGATCCAGGAATGTGGTACACTATCGAATGCTTTAAGATAATCTATCCAGGCAGTACTAAGAATTTTCTTTACATTGTAGCAGTTTTCCAGGATCATTCTGTTAATAAGCAATTGGTCTTTACATCCGTAACAGTCACATTTGCACCCTTTTCGTTCAAGCGGTAATATGTTATTTCTTTCCAAGGAGAAATATGTCTGTTTTGTTAAAATAGATGTTAATAGTTTGTATGTTGTCAGAAGGCATGTAATTGGTCTATAGTTTTTCAGGTTGTTTGTGTCACTATTCTTGGGTAGAAGAAATGTAATTCCTTTGGTCATCCATGCAGGAATTTTAGTGGAATCGTTCACCATTTCTTGAAGTTCTTTGGCTAATTTTTTATGTGCTGTATTTAAATAATATAGCCAAAAGTTAAAAATTTTATCTATACCTGGAAATTTCCAGTTATGTTTATTTTTCAGTGCACATTTAACATCCTCTTCTGTGATTCCAGCCCATGTTTGCTCTGGTTTATTTTTTATTCGTTCTATCTCTTGTGCAATCCAATCTACTTCTTTGTTATGTTCTTTAGGGCAAGCCCATATTTTTTTCCCAGAACTGTATAACTTCTTCCATTTTTTTTGGGGTGGGGGCTGTCACTTCAATTCTTTTTTTACCTATTTCTCTGTAAAATTTCTTTGCATCGGTTTGAAAAATCATGTTTTGTCTTTTCTCATAGCGTCTTATTCTTTGAGCCTTCAGTTGTATTGTTTGCTTTATTTATTCCTTAGTTGATAGAACTTCATTTTCATTTTTAATGTTGTATTTTCTTTCGACTCTTCTGCCTTTTCTAGTTCTTACATTTATTCCTCTTGTCTCGAGTACTGATAGTTTACTTCTAAGTTATTTGATTTCTTTTTCTATTTTTCTTTTCCAAGGTGGATCTTCATGTCTGCGATACTGCCTTGTTTTTAATTTGATGTTCAATTTTTTTTTTGTTGCTGCTATTACTGATGCATATATTGCTTCATTGAGATTTATATGAGTGTCTTCTTCATCCAAACTTAATTTGAGTGCTGCATTGTAGAGCTTAATAGTTTCGAGGTTATGCTTTGTTGGTTGTAATTTTGGGAGCTGTTCTCGTTCCTCCATTGCAATATTTTATATTTGACTTGTATGGTTCTTGATTTCTTCCTTGGTTTCTTGTATACTGTTCTTGTTTTCCGTTTATTATTATTATTATTATTATTATTATTATTATTATTATTATTGAAAATATTTAAAATCCTGTTTCCTAGACTTAAAATACCTCATAGTTTTTTGTTTTTTTATTATTGTAATGTTATTTTCTCGTTAGCTGAGACGATGAAAATGAGAAAATGAAGTTTGTTTAACGTATAACTGGGCAGCAATTTTTTATTAATTTTAAACGGCTTTTTTTTTCTTGAGCCTGCAAAAGCACTGTAACAATGTTGATAGAAACTAAAAACTCAAATGTAAATTTTAAACAAGAAAATCTTTTTATTAACAATATTGAGGAAAGGATCTTTCATAAAGTAATACAAATAAAACAAGCAAGATATGTAAAAAAAAAAAATTAAAAAAAACTTAAACAACTTATTTGCGAAAGTATTGCATTAAATTTTCTGCACCAAAATTTCGTTTAGACAGGTAGAAAGTTCTTAGCAAGTTATTTATTTAAATATTTCTTTGGGGAGTAGAACTCACTTGAAGGAAAAATAATAGAAAGTTTGGAAAGGTAAGCAGAAGTTTAAAAAAGCCGAGTAAAAGTGTTGTTAAGAAAAAAAAAATGGCGGAGGTGTCTTTAATTTCAATTCTAAGTTTCCGGTCTGTGTTCTTTTTTCATAAAAAAATAAGTTAAATTATTGTAGGAAATAATTGCGCTTAGACACAACTCTTAGCCCATCGCTCCCAGTCGATTATAGGCCAACGAACCCTCACCATCGCACTCTGTTCGGGGCAGGTTCGTTGTCATCGATACTTCTGCAACTTTTTTTTAACAGGTAGGGGTGTTAACCCTACGCAAACCCCTTTATCTTCCCGACAAAGCTGGTTTCGAATTCAAAGTTTTTCCTTCTTCTAGACCGGTTGCCACCAAAGGCTATAGAAACCGGTTAGTCCTGCTATTTACCCACAGCTGGAGGGAGAAGAGATTAATTCATACCATTCCCAATAGTATTAACACGTAAGTGAATATAATGAATTCGACTGGAACTCGAACTCGGCTCTCCGATTCCTCAATCCAAGTTGCTATCCATTAATTCACCGTATCTCTAGTTAGGTACATAGTAGGTTCAAATTTTCAGCTTTCTTTTTTGAAAGGTTCTTCTTCTTTATGAGCCGTGTCCCTTTAGAACGTAGACGATCATGACTCTCCACAATTTCTTGTTCTCCGTAGCTCTTAATAATTTTTTTTGTTTGTTATTTCTCCTAAACCCTTGTTCCGCCATTCATTTACTCAAGCTCATTATGTTATACGTTATTTTCCTTTGTCCCTCTTGCTTTCAATCTGTTCTATGAATATCAGATTTTCCTAGCCTTCTTTCCTCGTCACAAGCCCTAGAAATGTCAACTATCGCTTTCCGATGTTAAGTATCTATTTTCTTTTTTGTTTCCGTTTTCTTTAAAACTTCGTCGTTGCTCACATAATAGATCCATGGTTTCCTCAGCATCCTTCTGTAGAACCACATTTCTGTTGATTCACGTCTCTTCTTCATCTGTGAGGAGATCGTTTAACATTCGCTAGCATATAGGAGGACAGATGTCACGTAACAGTTCAGTACTCTTTTCTTTGTTTTTTAACGAAATTTTTCTGTTTCTTAATATTTACTTAGTTTTTGGAAGGCATTTTTCACTATCCCAATGAGCTTTCAGAATCCCAGTGCGCATCACACTTTCTGTTCTTAGAACATTTCCCAGATATTTCAATTTTTGTACTTACTTGATTTTGGCGTCTCTGATTTGTAATTAGCATTTTCGGCTCAACACCTTTTGCTAACAACCATGCACTCCGTCTTTTTTCAGTTGATGTTTAATCCTTTCTTCTCGCATTCCTTCTCTACCTTCTTCAGAAGTTTTGTAGTTTTCTCCCCATGTCTGCCATCGACATGGTGTCATCTGCATATCTTACATATGTGTTGTAACCCTAAAAGGTTACTACGTGAGCAATCACCAAAACGGAGGTTGGGAATAGTAGTATATCAACAAGTACAAGACTCGCACGCTGCGTGACGTAGATACGCTGCTAGTCAACTGCTAGTCAGCATAATCACTCTGTATTTACCACCTCTCCACTAATGCGAATGCCCAAGGTAGATACGACACAAGTTCAATTAAAGTGAGGATTCCGATCCCTTAAGCTCACCCAAAAATATCAACTTGACCGTGAACAAGGCCGGGTCAGGGCTACTGTCAGTTTTCACCAGACGAGACTTTACTCTTCGGCGGAGCCCCGTTTGGCTTCCTCCTGTTCATAGGCAGTGAGGAAAACAGAGAGCAATTACTGCTCCTTAGTATAATTGCTCTGTAGTCATCACCTCCCCACTAAGGAGGATGCAACACAAGGTCACCCTACACGAGACTCTACCCTTTGGCAGAGTCTCATCTGGGTCCCTCTCCAATCGGAAGCAGAGAGCTGAAAAAGAGAGATTTTGCATCAGGATGATCGCTCTATATTTACAATCTTCCCGCTTAGACGGATGTGACACAAGGTCAATTAATGTGGGAATTCTGAGCCCTTAAACTCAGTCATTTATATGCCATAGACCCAGCTTAAAGCTGTGTCGGGCTCTTGTCTATTCATCCCAGACGAGACTCTACCCTTTGGCGAAGCACCGTCTGTGTCCCTCTCCGCTCGAAAGCAGAGAGTTGAACAAGAGAGAGTTTAGATCAGGATGATCGATCTGTATTTACCGCCTTCTCGCCAAGACGTATGTGATACAAGGTCAATTAATGTTGGAATTCTGAGCCCTAAAACTCAGCCATAAATATCCCATAGGCCCAACTTAAAGCTGTGTCGGGCTCTTGTCTATTCACCCCTGTTAAAACTCTACCCTTTGGCGGAACCACTTCAGGTTTTCTCCGCCCGGAAGAAGAGAATTGATCAAGAGAGAGTTCGTACCAGTATGATTACTCGGTATTTACTACCTCCTTACTAGGGCGGATGACCAAGACAGATGCAACACAAGGTCAATTAAAGTAGGGAAGCTGAGCTCTTAAGCTCAGCCAAAAATATTCCGTAGATCCAGCTTAAGGCTGTATCGGGCTCTTATCTATTCCCCCCAGACGAGATTCTACCTTTTGGCGGTGTCTCATATGGGTTTCTCTCCGCTCGGAAGCAGAGGGTTGAACAAGAGAAAGGTTGGACCAGGATGATCGCTCTCCTCTACTCCAAAAGTGTTCACGTGTTTAAGAGAATGGGAATATTCCTTTATATAGGTAGGTATACAACAATATGTTAAGATTGTGGCCGCCAATAATGAAGCCTGTATTTCTAATTCTTTCAGAATGGCATCAGAATTGCCTAACTGTATGTGTCACGTGTATTTAAGCAATAGATAATTATTTTTAAATGATGATTTTCTAAGCGCAGCTTAGATGTTACACAAGAACTCACTACTTAATTGTAATGATTCTAACCAGACAAGCTTGCTGACCATTATACAACGTAAATGTTTATGAGTGAAATATTTAATTCTTTTATACACGTGACATATATCTGACCAATAAGAATTAACCCCAAATCATAAGTAACCAGTATACTGTCTCTTTGTTATTTTCATTTTTCTCTCGATCTCTGAAGAAGTTTTAATAAAATTGAAACATGTTAGATTGAAACAGGTTTCCTTTTTGTTCTTTTTTCTTTATTTTATCATCATGCCTGATTCTGATCCATATATTCAACTCACACACACACACACACACACACACACACACACACACACACATATATATATATTTATATATATTTACACGGACATATATATATATCTATATATATATTTACACGGACATATATATATATATACACAGATATATACACACACATATATACATATATATACACACATACACACACACACACATATATATATATATATACATGCGCACACATAAATATATATACACACACATACGCCTTTATACGCCCATAAGCATGGACCAAGCAAGTCTCCCTGAAAGCAATATACTGCGCCTCCTCGGCCTCACCCTATCTCTTTCGACCTCAAGTGGAATCATTACATTGAATCAACTAAATCCACTGCTAGAAAGGTTGTATCTCTGTGTCAGGCCAGGAAGTTTTTCCGCCTGAATCCATCTTGCACATATACAAATCAACCATCCGACCGTGCATAGAATACTGTTGTCATATCTGGTCAGGCGCCCCTGCTGTTTATCTCAGGGTTCTCGACAGGCTCCAAAGGAGAATCTGTAATGTGACCAGTTCAGACCTGGCAGTTCGACTCCAACCACTTTCTCACCGTTGGGATGTGGCTTTCCTCTGTCTCTTCTACAAATATTTTCATGGCTTCTACTCCGACGAACTTAGGTCACTGGTGCCCCTTCGACAAGAATTTACTCAAGCAAACAGACTGGCAACAAGGTCCCACTCTTTTACAGTTAAACCTTCCAAATGCAGCCGACAATTTTTCTCCATCAGCTTCTTTTCTCGCACTTCCCGCCTGTTGAACACCTTTCCGTATACTTGCTTTCCTGACGACTAAAAACTCCAGGAATTTAAATGCAATGTCAAATCCCATCTCTTATCCACTTGACTCCAGTCCTTTTCTCGTCCTTTCTACATCACCCAGTGTATCTTGTTCTTTTCCTTTCTCTCTACCTTCGCAACTGTCTTCACACCAGTGTTCCCATCATTCTTTTGCTCTTTCTCTGACACCCCCTGTAATTAGTTCTTTCGCTTCACTCTCCTCCTGCCTAAACTTTTACTCTCTTATGTAACCCCCGCGTATCAGTGGCAGTACCGCCTTGCTTGGGGTGAAACGATAAAAAAATGTATATATACACACATATACACCCATCTATATATAGACAGGCATATGTATATGCACGCACATATACTCATACTCACACATACACACATGTGCACACATATATGAATGCACACACATATATAAACACATATATATGCACACATTAACACACATATGTACACACATACACACACACACACACACACACACACATATATATATATATATATACATATATATATATATATATATATATATATATATATATATATATACATATAAAGACATTTGAAAAAAAAAGGGAAAAATTAAAAGACCCTGAAGAGTGAAGAAATAAGAACAATGCCCTTACGAAACTTCGGAATTGGCGTGACTGAAATAACACTGCTCGGATAAGTCACAAGTTTCTCCAGATTATATAGATAGATAGATAGATAGATAGATAGATAGATAGATAGATAGATAGATAGATAGATAGATCTTTGAAGCGTTATGATAGTGAACACTTCGTATTTGAAAGAGACGCCCCATATTATTTCTTAAGACTGTGCATTCGAGGAATCTTGTAAAGAAAGTGTGTTAAAAATAACGCGTCTATTTCAAATACGAAGTGTCCACTTGATTAACATTTGAAGTAATATCAATGTCGGATTCAAATAAAACCATTAATTCTCTAGAAACACACACACACACACACACACACACACACACACACAAACACACACACACAAACATATATATATATATATATATATATATATATATATATATATATATATATATATATATATACACCACCCGTCCGTCAGTTTAAGTGCAACGTAAATGCTGTTCAAGAAATTATCGTCCTCCCAGAAGGCATATGCACTCTGGGACCAATTAATTCGGAAGACCTTATTGACACCATTTAAATATGCACTTAATTTAAGTCTGTTACGTGTCGCTTACAGTTAATTCATCAAAGTGCACTGGAAACTTTCAAGTCTTGCACCCCAGCGTCTGCAAACGCTCAACATCAGAAGTCTCATTCTCTATAGGCGGAGATATTTCAGACACAAACACAGGTCAGATTATGTCGAATTGGTTTGTAAGATTAAAAAAAAACTGATGCCAAAATAAACAAGTTCAACGTGAATGTTTCTATCTTAGAAAATGGAATGTTCATCAAAATATTTCCTCTTATCAATAAAAATACTCAGTTTGTGTGTACCAAAGATGACAGAAACTGAGATGTGATGGACTAACGTTTCTTGTAAGTGTTTGGCTGAAGAAAAACTCGGATCGTGTTTAGATAACTCGGCTTCAAAAGGAATCGGTGATAAAATCCGACAGTAATGACTTTCGTATAAAAATGTCTTAATTATTTATAAATAACATTATTTTAATTAATTTCACCTCAAGTCAGGTAGGATTGCCACTTGGGCACATGGGTTACAGTGAGAGAGAAAAACAAGGTACAGGTGATGCCGAAGAAAGGATAAGAGGTGTATGGGATTTAGGGAGGTGGATGGGATTTAGGGAGGTGGATGGGATTTAGGAAGATGGATAAAATTTAGGGAGGTGGAAGATCGCAACTGACATTGCGTTAACATTTTGGGAGATTGTAGCTATCAGAGAAACAAGTATACGGGAGGGAGTTTCACAGGAAGGAAGTACGAGAAAAGAAACTGACAGAGTAGAAGTGGAGGTTACATTTGACTATGTTGACGGTAAAAAAAGTGAGACCTAAATGCCCATCTAGTAGCACGAGTAAATTCAGGTGGTCGTGGCACCAGGGAAAGACGCTCGTCAAGAGTAGAAACCGTGAAAATATTTTCAGAGAAAAGAAAGGGAAGCCAAATTCCGTCGATGAAGCCAAGATGCCAAGTCAGGATCGATTACGTTGCAGATGCTCCTTTGGATTTTGTCGAGAACCTCGAAATGACCAGCAGGAGTTCCCGACGAGATATGTCAACAGTAGTCAAAGCACGGATGAATGGTAGATTTATAAATGTAAATATATGTGCGGCTGGTGCAACCCTTACAGAAGTAAAATCGGCGTGCATTGTTCAAATTCTAACCGTCTTGTTCGTGCACTTAACACTGATGCCCTTGAAAAATAAAACGAACACTCTTTTAGAAATCTCTCAGAAGTCTGTCGGAACTATGGGCATTTGGCAAAGTCTTCCCATTAAGACAAGATGTGACACAAGGTCGGGTTTAACATACGAAACACGAGCTCATAAAATCGGACCAAGGGTCAACAATTACACAGTCCCTGCAACCGATGGATAGGGAACTTTGCCTTGCCTATTTTGCCAGACAACTTTCCGCCCAAAAACAGAAACACAACTGAGTCGTATTCTGTCCGAAGACAGAGACAATTACGAGCCAGACAACGGGCTGTCGGAACTCCGGGTACTTACCTAAAGTCTCCCCATTGAAATGGAATCCGACAAAAGATCAGGTTAAACGTGGAAAAACCGAACACGTACACTCAAAATGTAAAAAGTTTGCCCAGTGTCCAAGTGTTAAAATTTACCCAGGCTACGCAACGGCGGGATCGGGCACTTTGCATTGTTTATTTTTCTCGAACAAGTCTCCGCCCGTAGACAGAGCCCCGTCTGAGTCGTACTCCGTCCGAAGACTGAGAGTTTGACAATTGCGAACTCTCTCGGAACACTGTGTATTTACCCCAGCCCTCCCCACAAAAGGCAGGGTGTGGCACAAGGTCAGTTTTTATTTATTTAATTGAGGGGGATTCCGAGCACGTACGCTCGGGTAAAATTCCCCATAGACCCCGAAAAGGCTAGATCGGGTCTTGTCTATTATTCCCCCAGACGAGACTCCGCTCCTTGGCATAGCCTCGTCTGGGTTCCGCTCCGCCTAAAGGCAAAGAGTTTGATAAGGTTGAGCTCTTTCAGATCTATGAGTATTTACCCGAGCCCGCTTCACAAAAGGCAGGATGTTATACAAGGTCGGTTGTTTACGTGGGGCAATCCGAACGTGTCTGAAAAAAAAATTCACTGAAAAAAAGAAAATCAGATGGAACAAGGCTACATCTGGACATTCAATGCTCCTCACGCCTTACAGGGTGCGACGAATGAATTGTCGTCTAAATGAGGCTAAAATGAAAATAAAATGGCATCTCATTTTCACATATACTAGCATCATAGTCCGGCGTTGTCCGTGCAACTCAGAACATTTTAATAGTAGGAAAAGATGCCAATGAGAGGAATAGATGGAAATCATTTATTGAAAGTTGGAAAGGAGAGTTGAACCGAGCTCTTTTTTTAGGAGTCTTGTGAAAAAAACTACAAAAACTGAGCACACCTAGTGTGAGTGCCTGTTACTCTAATCGAAGATGGCTGCTAAATTACTTGGAACGCAATGTTTACAATACTCACACATACATCAAATCTCGTGATGCAATAATATTTATAATATTAAATTAATAAATTCCTTTAAAACTCGGTTATATAAAAAAATAATTCTATAAAAATTTGTTGTTTCAAAATTGTTCAAAAATTCTATTAAAAAATCTATTTTCTTTTGTTTTACGTAAACGTGATTTGATGTTTTGTGTGACATTGTAAACAACATTGCGTTTGTTTTTGTTTCAAAATTACGGGGAAAAATAGTTACATTTTTTGTTAACTAAATGAATTTAACATAAAAATAAAAATTATTTATTTTGTTTTACTGAAATTAGAAATATAAAAGCTATTACGCTCTCAGTTCAGAAATTTTCGAAGAATATTTAAAAATGTAGACATTCAATTTTAGAGGAAAAAGTTACATTAATGCCACACAAATTGCAGACAGTTGATTTCCTGCATGAAATATTTAGCGAAAAAAAAAGCCTTATTGTTTTTTGATTTTTATATTCTGAAGTATGAAATATTAAATCTGAAAAAACAAAGACTTAAATAATTAATTTAACCATTGGCACTTTTTTTGTTTACATATTTTGTTTTTGTCTGAAAAAACACTTTTTTTTAAATATTTTTTTGGTTTCAAAATTACAGGGGAAAATATTCATGTTTTTTGTTGACCAAATGAATTTTTAAAACGTCGGAATAAAAATTAAATATAAAGGCTCATTTTTTTTAATAAAAAAATATTTTGGTCGCGTTTGACACGTGTGATTTGATTTCTGTGACGTAATTTAGCAACCATCTTAGACCTTAGATGTTTTACGGAGCAAATGTAAACAATCGGCTCCATTGGCCAAAATGTGCGAAAGGGAAAATTGCTGAACTTAAACTCAAAAGTATGTGTCGACCTGGCTTCCCTGTAGATATGTGTCCCTAGAAAGTTTTAATGGCGTAGCTTAAAAAATGTAGGCGTGCATAGGGAACAGACACACAGACTCACAGATTGCCTTTTATATATATAGGTACAGGGTGCGATGAATGAATTGTCGTCTAAATAAGAACCAAAATGAAAATAACACTGACATCTAGTTTTAATATATATACAGGGTGCCATGGATCAATTCTCGTCTAAATTATGCCAAAATGAAAATAACACTGACATCTCATTCTAATAGATATATTTACTAAAATTAATGAAAAATATCTTGAAATACTAAAGAGTAAATTTATTCAATAAAATCTCTATTGGCTTCAACCACAGCCTCCAGACGGCTTCGGAATCTTCTGCATCTCTTCCGGGAGATTTCCTTGTTTAAGTTGATGACTGCTGCCTTCATTGGATCTTTGTGGATTCCCCCAACATGACCGAAGTATGACCTTGTATCGGTGCAAATACGTTGCCTTGTAAATGTACATCAACAGAAAATGACTGATAAATTCCAGGAAGATAGAATGAGCATTCATCATTTAAATTAGTGATTCTCAATTTTTAGAATGTACGAAAATGAATTCAGTTCATATTTAGTGTCCCAAGAAGTTTTGTTGGTCTCTTCCCCAACTTACTGTACACTTTATATCTCTTATACTTAATTCGTTGCATTCACTTACACGCAAATACACCTGGAAAGGTATTAATCCGCCGAGTCCACCTCTATCTATGGGTTAAATAGTAGGATTGATTGAGTTCTATAGCCTTGGTTGACAACCAGTCTACCGCAGAAAGTAATGGCAACCTACTGCGGAAAAATCTTCTGCCCAATCAGTCATGTCTCTTTCGAGACATGATCGTCCAAGAGAGTATCACGTATAACAATTAACTGACTGAAATTGTTCGAAGCAGTGTTTCACTACCTGATCTATGAATTGAACTTACGACCACTGGTTTAACCAAAATCTGTATCCACTACTCCACTGAAGTAAACCTGTCGTGCATTTTTGAAGCCTCCATATTTAATGTCAGATGATTTCGATATTTCCTTATCGTACAGCCTTTTGATAATTTTATACATCATTTTGAAATGAGTATTAAAAAAAAAATATCGTGCCGTAGCCGTAAAGGTCTGAACTAGTGCAAATCAAAGATTGATGTCAACTAGCAAAATGATATTACTACAATGCTTCTACGATATCGCATCATATATATATATATATTGGTCATCAGTAAAATCACTAAAATCGGCCATATTAATAAATACAACAATCATTTTAACACGAGTTTAAAAATTACGAAAATCATTACAATTATACGCACACACATACACACAAAGATTTGAAAAATGTTCACCTATTGGGTGTCGATGACTTGTAGTAAGCTCTTCCCTTTATGATTAGTAAATGTAGTTTTTATTTAATAACAATATAAATAGACCGCTAGAAATTAATACAGAATTTTAAAAGATTTGAAAGTTTATAAATTATCTTAATTAAATTTAAATAAAAGAAAACAATTCTTGTAAAAATACATTATTCATCGAAAGAGACAATAGTAAGCATAATATATTTTATTAATAATAGCAATTAAAATCTTTTCTAATTAAATAATTTCTTAATTTTGTTTTATTTTTCATTTTATCTTTCAGAACAGTTTTTTCTGTAACTGGGGTCCTGTCTGTCTGATAATTTCAATTATCGTAGGACTTGTCCTTATAACTAATATAAATGAGTGCTATAAAACATGAATTTCCCAAAATTTCATAAAATTAAAAAAATGTTGGGTAGCAAATGTAAAAAAAAATATATTTACCAAGATTTTCTTAAAAAGAAACGTTTCAAAACTAATTTCAAAACTAATTTCATTAACGCCAGAGAAACAAGAATTAATAAATACATTTTTTACATAAATAAATTTTTGGTCTTTCTTCTCAACAAACAATTTTTTTTAAATTAAGTTTGTGGTATTTTTTCATCAGGGTATGCTCTTTTTTATCAAGTGTTTGAACCATTGATGAATAAATAATTGATAATTTCACTCAGAATATTAAAAAACAACGGCTTGTAACAGAGGAATTTTAAACCGAAAATCAATTGAGAATAGATAAATCAAATCACACATATAACACAATACAGAATAAGGAAATAAATCACACATACATAAAACAAATAACAATAAATTATATACACGCAAAAAGGAAGAAGGGATATACATGCTCAAAAAAAACACCTGGACAGAATTAATCACACACACATTATTTAGGAATATATATATATAATATGAGTAATGGTTACTGATGAAAGTATATTTCACAGATAGATATTTACTTTGAAAAGTGCTCAACAGAAAAGAAAAACATAAATGGTAATAATAATAATAATAATAATAATTATTATTATTATTATTATTATTATTATTATTATTATTATTATTATGTCATTTTTCATCATATTTTGATTTCTGCTATGATCGCACTACCTACCAAGGCTGCGGTAAAACCTAAGGTTGATCGTGGTGTGTCGTTATGGCTCCATTTCATGTTTTTTCTATCTCCCCTATCATCCCTAGCGTTACATAGTTCTCGCTAGTGTGCGGGCTGTACTTAAGACAATTTTTTGTATATCTCTTAAACTTGGGTTTCCAGGGATTCTTTCAATGTGTTGTTTTGTTCCATTTTTTTATCATTCCAAGTGCATCTACTATCACTAGCACAACTCTTGTTTTCAATTACCACATTTTTTCTATTTTAATTTCCAGGTCTTTATATTTTGACAGTTTTTCGAATTCCTTTGTTACTATATTATTATTATTATTATTATTATTATTATTATTACAGACTGACAATTTGATAGTTATAAAAGTTTTGGTGTTTAAAAAAACACCATTTTCGAGTGCCCAATATGCCCTGATAGTTAAGCTATAGGGGGGGGGGGACATATCTTTCCCAGCGGCATTTTCACGAAAGTGAAAGCAGCAGGCGAAACCAGAATTTGAACTCGGCTCGCCGACTCCACATTTCGCACCGTTAACAGCTACGCCCTCTTTAATATATCGTTCAATTAATTTTATGAATCAGATTCAAAATGAATTACCCGTCCGAGCCTGTTGTGTGCACTTATGCAGTACAAATACCCTCGGGAAATCCGTACCTTCTCCCATCCCACCGCTAGTGATTAAATAGCAATGTAGACTGGTATCCCTGTAGCCACTATAGTGGCAACTAATCTAAGAGAAGGAAAATTCAAATTGCAAATTGTGGTGAATACAACGAGAAACCACTCCACTATCGGTCCGAAGAAATCGTGGAGATCTTTTCTGTTAATTCACCTCAAAATATTAATTCATCCCAGAATAAAAAGAATTTATATTTACTCAAATGCACACTAAATTCTCCCAGGCTCACTCCGGTTAAGTTGACGCTTGCAATCGCCCCAAATGTAGGCGACTCGGATGCGCTATTTCTAAGTGTGGGATCTATATTTGCGCCCTCCCCCATAAACATGTGATGATTGAATAATAAACAATAAACACAAAACTAAATAAAATAAAAACACAAAATAAAATTAAATAAAAATAAACACAAAAAATGTAATAATCTCCCAGGAGGCCTCTGACAGGCAGAACGATCTTGCAGATGCGTGACAAAAGAGGAGCATCCTGATGCCAAAAAAGAAACAATTTATTTATTTATTTACTTACTTTTTTTTTTTTAGCTGAGGCTTTTGACTGGACAAGACATACGTTTTGCTCGGGAAGACATTTTCCCTCAAAAGATAGTTGCGACCAAGTAAATAAAATCAAGAAGTCCTAAACGCGTTTAAGTGTCCCCGTCTCCTTCTTTTCTTATATTTTATTTTAGGTTACGCGAGCAACGAGACAAATAAAATTCCACTCGTATTGAGGGAGGGGGTTAAACGAAAGAATCCAAACTAACACCACACATAACTACAACATTGATATAAACAGGCCAAAAAACAGATGTTTTTTTGTTTTTTTTTTTAAATTATAAAAAAAAATTATAAGAAGCATTCACACTAACGAAATGTGAATAAATAACTGATTTTTGGTAATTTTTTTTCTTAAGGGTTAGAGAGTTATTGCAAAGTAAGCTAAAAAAAATTTGGTTTAAAATTTATAATTTCAAAAGGGTGAATTAATATTTGCGATAATTACAGTAACTTTTATTATTTGGGGTGAAACAGGAAGATCCAGTCGTGGTAATTTAAATTTCACAGAAAAAAGGAATCTGTTGCATGTCTTGAAGAAACAAAAAAACATTAAAAATAAAAGTCAGTTTTGAATCAAGTATATTTTAAAATTTTCCTCATAAAAAGGTTCAACTGTGAATTTGTCACGCAGAGAAGATATTTAATTTATTTATTGATTTAAAATGAATATTTTTAAAAGTCAATTCAGGGCTGAGTTCGTTTGACGCACGAAAAGTGAAACAAAGGTCTCGTGTTAAATATTATCAGCTTTGTCGTCATGGCGACGTTGTTGTTTCTGTCGCTTGTTTCTAATACAAGAAGACTGTCCGGCCTCGACAGTTCAGTGAACAACTTAGGCCAATTCATTTTATTTTTGAATCGACATAAGCTTATAAAAAAAGAAAAAAGGTATTTTTTTTAAATTTTGTGCATTGTAAATAATTATTTCAAATGTAATATTAATTTCTTCACCACTAACAAAAAAAAAAAAAAAGATTTTATTTGTTTTGTTTAATGTTTTTTGTTTAACTCATTCACAGAATCAATGTATTTTTTTTATTGTCAGTGTTTTAAAATTTAAGCATATTTCAGGGTAAAAATCTACTTTCAGCGTACAGGATCTTTAAAAGCGTCTCTTATTCTCTGTATATATTTGTTTCGCTGGTTAAACAAACAAACAAAAATAAAAAAATGCATGCGAGAAAGAAAAATATTTTAATATGTTTAATAAAAAAAATACAATGTGGGTAAAAACAAAAAAATTGAAACAATGTTTCGGTGTCGAAAATACTAGCGCCAAAAAAAAAAAAAAACAATAAAGAATAAGCCGGCCAGCCATTTTTATTGCGTGTTCTCTCGTTTATATATATATATATATATATATTTTTTTAAATCAGTCACCCTAAAAACTGTAGTGTAATCTCCTTTCCTACGTCAAATTTTATGTTTTTGTTTCTTTCAACACCCACTTTTAAAATAATTTTTAACATTGTAAAAAACTGTATTTAAATTATATTTATACAGGGTAGTCCAAAAATAGGTGGACAGTAAATGATAACATTTATTTTGAGAGCACATATACAATTATATTTTCTAATGCAGTTATTAGATTGACAATTAAATTTTATTGTGTACAGCAATACAAAAGTGTTTAAATTTTATCAACGCAGGTGATCAAACTGTTGTCCATCCCAACTTAAACCGCTTTGAAGTTTGCTCCTCACGGTTCGACAAACATTTTTTTGCGTAGATCTCTTTGTGTATTAATTTCATGAAATACATCTCTTATGTCATTTTTCAAATCATCAACATTTCTTGGTTTAAATTTTGTCCTTGGGTACTCCCCAAAAGAAGAAATCCATTGGTGTCAATCGGATAAACGTGCTGGTCAAAGAGCTGAACCTCTTCGGCCAATCCATTTCTCAGGAAATGTTTCAAGATACTCACGGACTGCTCTTGAATAATGTGGTGAGGCCCCCATCTTGTTGGAAATAATACTGATACACGCACCTGTTCCACCTACTTTTGGACCACCCAGATAAAAAGAAATATTAAAAAATGACTAAATAAAACGAGAGAGATTCAAGCTAAATATTATGGTCCGTACTGGAGTGCATTTGAACCAGACTTGCAAATGTGAAGGGATCACGTTGATCACATAAAATTTGACGCGGGTCGCAAAAATAAATTTTTACAGTAAATTATTGAATGAGATAGAAACCGATATCTACAGAGAGTGAACGAAAGAAAACTCGTTCTTTTTTTTTTTAAACCCAGAGTTAAAAAGGGAGGGAGAGATTAATTTTTAATTAGATACAAACTACAAAGTAAGACTGTGAAATATTGGCTGAATATCGTCAAGCTTCCACAAAACTTGAATTTTCGTATGCGATCAGTTGCCAAATTGAACTATTTTGGAAATATCTGCATATGGTCGCCTGCATTTTTTTTTTTTTTATTAATCATTCCACCCAAACAAGGCAGGACTACCACTAGTGCGCAGGAGGTTTACAGTGAGAAAAATAAACAAGGTACAGGGGATGTCGAAGAAAAGATAAGAGATGGATGGGAATGAAGTAGGTAGAAGATGGAAATTAACGTTTTTTTTTTAAACTTTTGGAGATTGTAGCTATCAGAGAAGCAAGCAAATGGTAGGGAGTTCTGCAAACGGTAAGTGCGAGAAAAGAAACCGTTAGTGTAGAAGACACGGTTACATTTACCTTGTATTTTGTGCAAGCTTATTGTAAATGTAATGTAAACGATCTTCTTTTATGTGTCGTGTCCCTTCAGGACGTAGGCGATCATGTCTCTCCACATGTTTCCTGTCCATTGTAGTTTTAATGAAGTTTGTCTTGTTATTTCTCCCAAATCCTGCTCTGCCATCCATTTGCTTAAGCCCATCAAGTATGTCATGCGCTGTTTAACCCTGTCTCTCTTTCCCACTGTCCGCCCTGTGAGTGTCAGATTCTCCAAGCCCTCTTTCTTCGTTACGTGCCCCAGAAACTTCAACTGTCTCTTTATGTTGTTAATATAAGTTTTCTTTTTGTTTCCATTTTCTCCAAAACCTCGTCGTTGCTCACATTTTCAGTTCATAGTATCATCAATATCCTTCTGTAGAACCACATTACTGTTACTTCAAATCTCTCCTTCATCTTTGCGGAGATTGTCCAATGTTCACTGCAGTATAAGAGGAGAGATATCATATTATAAAACCGAAATTTAACTTCAAAGAAAGCATTTAAATTATCTTAAATGCGTTTTTCGGATTTAGAGATACCTAATGAAGAGCAAATAAAAGATATAAAGCCAGAAATTGAACATCTGATTCAGCCCCCATTTACTTTTTTAAAAAATTATGATGCACTGTTTAGATAAAGGTAAAATGCTTGACTGTATATCCAGCATATATATATATATATATTATAAATTATATTTTAGAACAGGTACATAATTTTTGTATGTATATCCACGACAAAGGTACGTTTGTTTCGACATTGAAACTTCAATGTCTCATCAGGCGGTGTTTGATATATATATATATATATATATATATATATATATATTGTAATTTTGTTATTACAATGGTTTATAAAATCATTATATCACGACACAAAAATTTTCATGTTTCATATTGTTCTTCTTCATCTGATATTCTAAAAATAAATGGTGGAAATAATTTATTTTAGAAAATATAAGATGAATTCATTGTTATTCAGAAAATTAAGAAGTGGTTAGAGGAAGTTAAACAATATTGAGCACTCTTTATAAAAGTAAATGCATAAACAGTAGGGTTTTAATCTATCTGTTTTTTGATTTCCTTGAAGTGGTAATGCCTAAACCTTGCCAAAAATAATTCAATAAAATGTAAAAATTTGAATTTTATTGAATTATTTTGGGCAAGCTTGGAGAAAATTCAGAACATTTTTCTTTGTTTCCAACGAAGTGTTTTTTTTTCTGTTTCTCAATAAAATACTTACTGTTCATGCGTTTACTTTTATAAAGTCAGTCAGTGAGTCAGTTAAGTGCCATACGTGGTACACGTTTTGGCGATCATGTCTCGAAAGAGACATGACTGACTGGGCAGAAAATTACTCTGCAGTAGGTTGTCATTAATTTCTGCGGTAGACTGATTGCCAGACAAGGCTATAGAATCCAATCTGTCCTCTTATTTAACCCATAACTGGAGGGAAGAGACGGATTAATACCTTTCCCAAGGGTATTTGTGCGTAAGGGAATGAAAAGAATTTAACTGGAATTCGAACTTGGCTACCCTGATTTCTCGTTCCGAGACTATATCCACTGCACCACAATGCACAGTGTGCTCAATATTGTTTAACTTCCTCCAACCACCCCTCCTTAATTTTCTCAATAACCATGAATTCATCTTATATTTTCTAAATTAAATCATTTCCACCATTTATTTTTAAAATATCATCTGAAGAAGAACAATATGAAACATGAAAACTTTTGTATTGTTATATAATGCTTGTATAAACCATTGTATTAACAAAATTACAATATATATATATATATATATATATATGTGTGTGTGTGTGTGTGTGTGTGTGTGTGTGTTTTACTGAAATAACATCTTAAGGTATTTTATTTATATAACTGAAAGAGTTTGAGGAACGAATTAAAATGTACACACGATATCGAAAAGACCCTACAAAATATTTCTACAAAGTTTTCTAATTAAATAACCTATTTTACATACAATTCCTTCATTAGTAAATAAGTACTGAAAGTTCCATTCGAATCGGATAATTTCTTGATTTTTGGCAAATATTTTAAATGCAGTGGGTAAAGGTTGTTGCTTTCATTTCGGAAACCCCAGCAACTGACAGGACAGATTAAGGAAAAGAGGGACAGAAGAAAGTATCACATAACATACTTGATGGGCTTGAGCTAATGGATGGTGGAACAGGGTTTAGGAGAAATAAAAGAATGACAAAATTTAGTAAGAGCTACAAAGAGCAGGGAGTTGTGGGGAGCCATGATCGCCTACCTTCTGAGGGTACACAACACATAAACAAGACTGTTATGAGTGATAAATCTGCTACTAGTTCTTCATGTGGCGTGTCCCTTCAGGATGTAGGCGATCGTAGATTTCCACTTGGCTCTGTCTCTTGTCGCTCTTAATACATTTTCACATGGTGTCTCTCCCAAACCCCGTTCTGCCATCCATTTGCTCAGGCCTATCAAGTAGGTCTCGTGCTGCTTTCCTCTGTCTTGCTTTCCTTCTATCTGTCCTAAACAAGTAACAAAAATATGAAAGAAAAACTAGCCAATCTCAGAGATTTTGACCAACTTTAGAATTTAAGAATCTTAATGGTATAAACTAATAAATAGGTAAACTACTACTTAAAGCTATAAATATCAAATTTAATATTTTCATTATTATTAACATGTGAATTTATGTAGTTACCCAACTCCTTCGCTGAAAAAAGAGCATAGCATGATGTTAAAAAGCCCCAGACTTAATAAAAACATTTTTTCCTAAACATGTTTATGTTGTTATTAAGAGAAAAAGATCAAACTCTTTTTTAAATATTTTATTAACATTTTTAATGCTTTCTAACACGTTCGATTTTTTTTTAACTTTTTTTTTTTTTCGTCAGCGAGTGATCCGATATTTACAAGAGTTTACTACGGCAAACATAATATTACGCTACCATCCATCAAACATTTGTAATAAAATTAGATTTCACAAACTGAATTTGACATGGTATATTTATCATATATATATATATATATATATATATATATATATATATATATATATTATAGGAAAAACTACTAAAAAGTTGTAAGTTTAAAAATGTATTTTTTGACAGTATTTGTTTATTTCTATTATTATATTTGATATTTCAGACCGTCCTCGGCCCTTCATCAGAAACAAATGATTTTAAAATTTAAATTAGAAACGAATCATTTGTTTCTGATGAAGGGCCGAGGACAGTCTGAAATATCAAATATAATAATAGAAATAAACAAATACTGTCAAAAAAATACATTTTTAAACTTACAACTTTTTAGTAGTTTTTCCTATACATATTAAGACAGTATACGTGGATCATCACTATGTTATTTGGGCTATACTTCTATTATCATATAAATGCAATGGATGAATTGTCGTCTAAATGACGCAAACATGAAAATAACACCGACATTCCATTTTAACGGATTTATTATCAAAATTACCCCAAAAGATCTTGAAATACTAAAGATTAAATTTATTCAATAAAATCACCATTGGCTTCAACCACGGCCTCCAGACAACTTTGGAATTTCCTGCAACTCTTCAGGGCATTCTCCTTGTTTAAGTTAGTGAATGCTGCCATAATCCTTGCCTTCATCTCATCTTTGGTGTTACAAGGAGTTTTGTTGGCCTCTCGTTCATCTGCGCCCCATGCATAATAATCAAGGGGGTTGTAGTCTGGAGAGTTAGGTGGCCAGATGTAAGGGGTGATGTGGTCACAGAAATTGTCTGACAGCCATGACAAGGTTATCTTGCTTGTGTGGAATGGCGCAGAATTCTGTTGCCAGACATTGGGTCTTCCAGTAGACACCCTCTTGACCCAAGGCAGTACAATCTCCTCAAGGTATTTGACGTAGGTCTCCATGAGTTTTTTCTCATCATAACAACCACAGTGAGTTTTCCGTGCTGCTGTATCGTCGTAATCATCATTAGACTTATCCAGAATCTTCTGCACTGTTCTCAGATTGACACCCAAACACTCTGAAATGTTCATATTTGAACTTCCGGTGCGAACGCCAAATATACAGCAGACAGTTTCAAAATTTCTGGAAATGTGAATTCGATCAAGGTGTTTTTTTTTACAGATAGTGACCAACTGACCCTACTATACTGTGCAGTCGACAAAAAACGCGCATGTGCAAAATTAAAGTATAAAATGGCGACATAATACCCATCGCACTCTGTGTACTGAAGATTTTGTCAATGTTGATTGGTTAATATCAATTGAGTTTTTGTCGGTGTTGATTGGTTAACATCGACAGAGTTTTTGTCGGTGTTGATTGG
Source organism: Ascarosepion bandense (assembly GCA_037127315.1). Classification (NCBI taxonomy): domain Eukaryota; kingdom Metazoa; phylum Mollusca; class Cephalopoda; order Sepiida; family Sepiidae; genus Ascarosepion; species Ascarosepion bandense. The sequence goes on along the minus strand of JBBBDQ010000792.1, from coordinate 3,065,601 downwards.
TTAACATCGACAGAGTTTTTGTCGGTGTTGATTGGTTAACATCGACAGAGTTTTTGTCGGTGTTGATTGGTTAACATCGACAGAGTTTTTGTCGGTGTTGATTGGTTAACATCGACAGAGTTTTTGTCGGTGTTGATTGGTTAATATCAATTTTATTTTGACAACCTTGACTTGCATAATAATATCGAACATAATGCCGGTATTTATTAGAAATAGACTACGAGTGCTAGCCATCCTTTTGAAAACTGACAAAATAGTCTTTAAGAATGACGCTGGTTCTGTTCTTTCGCTGCCGTGTATGTTATTTGTATTCTTTTATGTGCCGTGTCCCTCCAGGACGTAGCCGATCATTGCCTTGCACATCCTCTTGTCCCTTGTAGCTCTTAATAAGTTTTGTCTCTCTGTTATTTTTCCCTAAACCCTGTTCTCTCTCTATTCCTCTTCCTGTCGGTCTTGTCAGTATCAGATTTTCCAAGTCCTTCATTACATACCCAAGAAATTTCAACTGCCACTACCTGATTTTAACTATAAGCCCCTTTTTTGTTTCCGTTCTTTCCATAACCTCGTCGTTGCTCACATATTTGCCCCATGGTATTTTTAGCTTCTTTCTGTAGCACATTTTTGATGCTTCTGAAAGTCAGTGAAAGATATAGAAAACTCTCCCATATTTTTTTCTTTTTCTTTTTTTTTCTTTTTTTGTTTTTGTTTTTTTTTTTTGCTTTTATAAAGCCAAGCTATGGATTCACACATTTGATTATCTTTCAAACCAAACAGGCGTTATTTCAAGTTTAATCTATTGTGACTTTATACTTGAAATCTTGCTTCTTTAACAAAATAAAAGTGGGGGTATCACCTTTCGGTTTTCCAGAAAACGTCTTTTAATTCTATGAATACAAATTGATAATTTATTTTAATTTATCTCGTAATGATACTTTCCAAACAAAAAATAAATCAGACTAGCTTCATTGTCTTCACTGCGTTTTTTTTTTTCTTTTTACACAAACTTTTAGTTTTGTACCTTCTAGCATTCCTTGTGTGTCGTTCAGGTGATATTCAGGAATGTCGCTGAATCTTAAGAAAGACCAGAAGCTACCTTCAGAAAATTAATCAAAATCAACTACATGTTTTCTTTTTAAGCATTTCACCCCATACAAGGCAATAAAGCCTAAGTCATAAGGGAGTTACTGATTGTGAAAAAGTATTAGAAAACTACTATTAAGGAGAGAAGCTAATAAAAGAAGAAAAATTAAGAAAATAATTACATTTAAATTTTTGCAGATTAAAGTTGACTGGGAAGCAAGAAGCCGGAAGAGAGTTTCCCAATTTAGAAGTGTGATTGAAGAAACTGTTAGCATAGGACTTACGGTTACATCTAACCATTTCAACTGTAAAATGCTTAAATTCATAAATTCTAGGTACCACAGAGAAAAGTAATATTTATTTTGAAAATAAAACAATGTAGCACAAGTCTGTCTTAACTTAAAATTAACAAGCCACATTTACTGACCAAACATACCACAGTATCCCTTACACCAAAACAATACATTCTTACTTTCCATTCTTACTACAGCCACGATAATACCTCAAAGTCTGTCATTGAGGAAAGTTCATAAAAATAATAACCATGAAAGTATTTCTATTCCAACAGAAGAGAGTTTTTAATAAAACCAATTATACCCCTCACAAAAAACCCTTCAACATTTAAAATATAAAAATGTTTTTGGCCTTGGCTTTATTGATACACGAAACATATTCAATATTTCATTTGCAGGTTTTAGACATTTATTTAATAAAGTGTTTTTTCCTGATTTAATGACTAATCTTCACTTGTTTTTATTGTTTGACATACACTTCTCACTCCGATGACATTGTGTATCCTCCCCTCCCAACCTCCATGTCTATAGTCATCTAATTCTTTCACGCCTGCACACACACCCTCAGCATGATACGCAAGCTGACTCTTTAGTAGTGGCTTAGCGTGTGGTATGAGAATATGAAATCAAATACCATAAAAACAAATTTGCTGCATGAATCAATTTGTCCGAAGGTCTCTCTCTCTCTCTCTCTCTCTCTCTCTCTCTCTCTCAAATTAATAATTAATACTAGTCGTTAATATTATGCTAATTTATAACACTTGATTATAAATATATAATGAAGTTTTGCTTATGCATTGCAGCCAACTATGAAAACCCATTACTAGATTACAAAAAGGAAAACAATACAATTTATATTTTGTTTTCTCTCTTTCTCTGTCTTTATCATTTCTCTTCTTTTTTACTTTTATTTCTTTTTGTTTTCAGCTTTTACTACTTTCTTCTTCCTATTTTATTTTTTATTTTATTTTCATTTATTTTTCATTCTTTTTCTTTTTATCGTTTTCTTTCTTCTTTTTCCTTTTTCTGTTTCTTCCTTTGTTCCTTGTTTTTTTTTTGTTTTTTTTTTCCTTTTCTTGTTTTCATTCTTTATTTATCTACATGTACCTATATAGATGAGAAATGATAATGCAGGTGCCAGAAAATGTCTTGCCTCAACCAAAACATAGATCATAATCAATGCCTACTTGCTTGTTATACATAACCTTCATCCCTGAAAAACATGTAGGTTATTTTACATCACAGTTCAGCATGACATTGATATGGTAGCTATTATTATTATTATTATTCTGACATCAGCAGTATTGATTCCTTGTTGTGGGGACTATTGATTGGGCTGTAACCCTTTGAGTCAGCCTCAACAACAAAACTCATTAGCCCCGATTTTATCAGAAAATATATCAATAAAAGAAACCAGTCACTGCAAATGTGTTTGCAATGTTGGAAAATATGAATTTCAACTGCCTTTTATCATTGCTATTAATACAGATATTTAATTGTACACTCCAGCTTTAAAAATTAATAGGAGGTGCCCTTTTTTACCTTACATGGAGCCGAGTTCGAATTCCATTTGAATTCCCTGCATTCACCTACGCGCAAATACCCTTGGGAAAGGTATTAATCCGTCTCTTCCCTCCAGTTATGGGTTAAATAACAGGATAGCTTTGGCTGGCTGGCAACCAGTCTATTAATGAAAGTAATGGCAACCTACTGCGGAATAATCTTCTGCCCAGTCAGTCATGTCACTTTCGAGACATAATCGCCCAAGCGTATATCACGTATGGTATTTAACTTACTGACTGATAGGTTCGCACAGAAAAAATTCTATCTAATAATTCAGTATCCAATATCGTTCGGATGAGCTCTCTGCTATGGTACCTGGACTTCTTTTTTTTTAAATTTAAGCACAATACTAGAAATTTAAATACATGGGAAGTGTTCTGACATAAGACGAAAAGTGCGACGCTGAGATTCAAAGACACATTGGCATGGTCAAGGACGCATTTCAAAAGCTAAGCAGAGTATTGAGAGACACGAATTTTTCGTTGAAAACAAAGAAAAGAGTGCTGGATATGTGATATCTATTCTCCTATATGATCGCGAATGCTGGACAAAGATGAAGAAAAAACTCGAAGCAACAGAACCGTAGTTCTACAGAAGGATGCTGAGTATGTCATGGACCGAAGTAATAACAAGGTTTTGGAGAGGATGCAAACGAAAAGGAAACTTATACTTAGCATCAAGAAAAGACAGTTGAAGTTTCTGGGATACGTAATGAGGAGGAAGGGCTTAGAGAATCTAATACTCACAGGACAGATAGAGGGAAAGAGAGACAGAGAAAAACAGCGCGAGACATACTTGATAGGCTTGAGCAAGTTGATGGTGGAGCGGGGTTTGGGAGAATACCAAGAGGAAAAATGTTAAGGGTGACAAAGAATAGGGACAAGTGGAAATCCATGATCGTCTACGTCCTGAAAGGACACAGCACTTAAAGAAGAACTAGACTGGCGTCGGGATTTCATCAATTTACAGTTGAGCTAGATATATGTGGCCGTAAGTTCTATGGTAACAGTTTCTTTTCTTGCACCTCTCGCTTGTGGAACTCCTTTCCGGCTCCATGGTTTCCAGCCAACTTTAATCAGCAAAAATGTAGATGCAATGTCAACCGTTATCTACTGTTCTCCTGATAACTCTTTTCTCTTCCTACTTATAATTAATGTTTCATTCTTCTATGCCCTGTAAGCCTTGTGTCTTCTTTGGGTTGATATCGATTAAAAAAAGTTTATAGCAATTATAATACCTCTCACTGAAACATGGTTACAGGAGAGTACTGGTAAGTTCTAAGCTCAACTAACTACCCCAAAACCGGAACCAAACATCAGAATTTTGGAGAGAAACAATCACTTGGCACAGTTGCCACATTCTGAAAAATATTGTAATATTTCTTTTGGAATTTGTGATGGAATTGATTTGACTCATATTGTTGCATAATGAACACGTTTTTGCCTCTTATGACTGCTTTTTTTAGTACAGTGTTCAGAAATGCCAATGGATCCGAATAGTGTGATTGTTTTTTATTAATTGTATGCATTCTTTTATGTATAACTTAAAGAAAACAGACGTACTGTCGAAATATCGTTAAACAATGTCTTTGTTTTTTCTTTTCTAGATATCAATCATTCTCTTCTATAATAATAATAATAATAATAATAATAATAACAATAATAATAATAATAACTATTATTATTATCATTAATAATTGTTATGGTGCCCTCCTACGAGGAATGGACTCTTCCTCTTACTATATCATTACCTGCAGGAGGCAGTCAAGTACGACAGTTAAGTTGGCGATAAAGATTGTAGTTCTTAAGGCAGTTAACGGCAATTAAGTGCGCAGTTAAAGCCAGCTACTAGTCAGGCAATAAGTAGCGTAACTGTACCGTTCGGACTTACTTCTTCTATTTACTGATTATTAACACTTACCTTATACGTATGTTCTTGTTATACTAATACTGTTTTGAATCTACCTTCTGTGTCCCGTGTCTTACTTCCGGCCAAACCGGCCACTATAACTTTGCGGCGAATTTTCACCACAACTCTACAACAAATTGGCGACGAAGATCCACAACAACAACAATAATAATTAATTAATATTATTTCTTCTTCTTTGGGTTTCTGTTCTATACACATTTTTTCCGTGTCCTAAGGTCAGAATTAGCTTCATGACATTTCCCACTGATCATTTTTGTAAAAACAAAAGGAAAATAAAAAATAAAATAAACTAAGATCGCACACGTTTTACATAGAGAAACCTCTTCATAATGTGTGGGATATCTTGTGAGGACATTTTTTTCATTATTTTTTAATGCATGGACTAGCAGAAACTCCTTCAATTAGTCTATGGGAACCTTTTTACTAAACAATTCGAGGGCTCAAACTACAACAGGAATTATTGATGCTCTCATGTGCCAAATTTTTTAGATTTCCACTTCAATATCCGCGTATTTTGATCGTTTTTTATTTATTTATTTTTTTTTTTTTAAGATTTTCAAATATGCTTTACAATCCGCAGCGACTGCCATGTCAGTAAGAAAGCAAACTCTGTTGTTGTGGTTATTATTATTATTATTATTTTCATGTCCGTTCATATTAGATGTCTGGATGTTATCACTGGAAACTTTCATGATAACATACCTTCCTAAATCTCCAGCACGTTTCCTTATATCGACCACAGATCCAAGTAACATTGTAACTCTTACTCATCAAATTTCTAATTTATCAACAAATCTTACTTCTAGTGTTTTGGCATTAGTTCCAAATGCAACCACTATTACTACTACTATTACTTATAAACAATGCATTTATATTTTTCAGTTCAGCAATGAACCGTTACCAATCTAAAATGAACTTTGCAGCCAAAACCAAAGCCAGGTAAAACATTTTCTGATTGGTTTAAATTAATATTTAATCAACTAATAAGCTCATACACTAGACTCTGACATAATCTACAAAGATGGTTATTATTTACTTCAGTAATATGGGAGATATTTCCGAGCTGAAATTACAAGCCAAGAAAATTTGCTTCCTGCTTCATATCACTTCTGACTTCAACGACATTATTTTTCTTCTTTTAGCTCATTCCTAAAAAAAAAAAAAAAAAAAAAAGATTAATTTTTAGGAAGTAAGAATTCTTTGAAATCATCACTGCGACCTTGACCTAGGACACTTTTAGGTTGGATTGATTTCGTTGGTATTTGTTTAGCGGCATATCAACACATCTAGGAGTTATTTAATGCTAAAATCTAACTGTTTTTGTACGCAATTATGTTTCTGATATAATAATGATTTTAATGATACAAGTCTTAAAACATAGAAGAGGGAAGAAGTCGATTCATACCTTTCGTAAGTGTAGTTTGCGCCTAAGTGAATATAACGAACCCAAATGGACTTGGAACTCGGCTCTCCGATTAATAATTCCGAGCCAGTATCCATTACATCACCCGCACATCCAAGCTTACAACTCTTGATATTCTCAAGCGGTCACTCATCTGATCACTGATCAGTCTCGACTTTGCTTAACTTCACTGATCGTACGGGAACGGTGTTTCAACGTGAAATGGCCGTAAGAACACTTTTAGGAGATTCTATAAAGAGTTTTATAAATCAATTATTTTAACTATGTTGATTTTGAAACTGTGTATAACATTTTATCTACAAATGATTAATATTCAACACTGGATTAAGCATATTAACAAAGAAAGAGATTATGTTGAAAAAATAAATTTGTTGTTTCTGTCTGAAATTCTAGGAGTTATCATCAGTTAGACTATTTGTATTCAAAATAGTCATTTTTGTTGTTAATACGTTTTGGTTGTTATGGACTATGGGCTTCATTGGGATAATAGCCAAGTGGATTAAATCGTTGGTTCGTGAATTTGGGTAACGTAGCAATTGTGAGTTCAATCTTTGGACCCGGCAGTGTGTACTTGGAATCAGTGGAAATGGGGAGAGCAATACCTAAGCCGTACTAGAAATAAGAACGAAGCGAGATATCCCTAGACATGGGCTATGGAACGAGAACAATCTTTCTCTATAAATTAAATAAAGGGTTCAGTTCAAAATTCCCTGTAGCTTATTATCTGTTGATTACCTATCTACGAGGGTTTATCAAAACGTCTGTGTTTACGCTTTTCTATATCTGTAAAATTCACATTTTGACAGTGACATATTTTAACTGTTTTTCATAGATGCAATTCTAAAATTGATATCTGAACTCTGGGTAGCAGTTCAATTTTTTTTAAATTTTTTATATATATATATTACAAAATGTTATAAGTGTCGTGTTCCGTCACATCTCCTTATGCCTAGTGGGTCTTATCCCGCTTTCTCCTGTTACCCTATAGCGAGTATCTCTTATTCCTTTTCTAGTTGTAGTGGGATTCCGTAGCAGGTTAACGGAATTTGGCCTTGTGGGAAGATAGCCCACTATAATTCATAAAATGATTAGAAATTCAAGAAAGGCAATTTTGAGTATAAAATAACATTTATATATATATACTTGGCAATTATATTTTACAATTAAAACAATACTTGAAATAAAAGTCCAACGAGGGTAAAAGAGTTCATGGCAAAATAATAATGAGCTGAAAAGAGATAAAAGGCTTAAGAATGTGGAAGCGGGGGTATATGATTGAATGTTCATTTTGAAGTTGCCGATTCTAAGGTCACTGAGTCAGTAAGTTGGTTTGTGTGGAATGTCTTTGAAAAGGTCGGTTAGTACTTTTGAGAACAGGGAGAAAGTAAAAGGTCAGAACAGAGACACGGAAGGAAGAAAGAGGCAAGCATAGTAGCCGCTCGACTTATTTCAAGGGAGAAACTAATTACACTCTTTTCCTCAAGTCCTGACTGTCTGACTAAGCGTCCATGTCTTCACTTTTTATATCGGCATTTTGGATCAAACGCAGATAGTTTCGAATTTCATTCTTGTATTTGATTCCGGGCTTCTCATTGGCTGGTAAATAAAAAAATGGTAATTTGATATTTGATTAATTTTTATTTTTTAACCGGAACATCTGCACGAATCCACTTGCGCGGAAATGATTTTTATTCATTCGCTTTCTGGTCGGCATAGAGCCAACATTCAGTTTGCTCGCTTTTGCTCGGTCGGTGGTATCACCACAACCCCACCCAAACCCCACTCTGTCATCCACATGCTCAAACCCATCAAGTATGTTACTTTCACCTGTCTCTCTTTCCATCTATCTAACATGTGAGTATTAGATTCTCCAAGTCCTCCTTCCTCATTACATGCCCCAGGAACTTCAGCTGTCTTTTCTTGGTATTAAGAATTAGTTTCTTTTTCGTTTCCAACCTCTCCAAATCCTCATCATTGCTCACAGGTTCAGTCTATGGTGCCCTCAGTATCCTTCTGTAGAACCACATTTCAGTTGCTTCAAGTCTCCCCATCTTTGAGAATATTGTTCGGCATTCACTGCCATATTGAAGAACAGACATAACATAGCAATCCAGTACTCTGTTCTTTGTTTATTGCAAAATTTTCCTGTCTCTCAATACTCAACTCAGCTTCTCAAATGCATCCTTGGCCATGCCAGTTTGCCTTCGGATCTCAGTGTCGCACTTTCCTTCCTCTGTTAGAACAATTCCCTGATATTTAAATTTCTGTAGTTGTTTGATTTTAGTATCCCTGGTCTGTAGTTAGCATTTTAGGCTCCCATTTTTTTTTTTTTTTTTACTGATGAACATGCATTTAGTTTTCTTGTTTATTTGCAGACCTTTCTTGCCACTTTCTTCAGCTGCCTTATTTATGAGGTCTTATAGCTTCCTTTCCGTGCTTGCTATCAGTACTGTATCATCTGCGTGTCTTATATTGTTCAGATTGTGACCGCCAAAAATGTTACGAATTGGATTAACTCCGACATATTTTTGAACTTGTTTAAACATTATATTTAATGGATACTCATATTTGAATAGATACTTTTTTTAATAATTAAACAGTATATTTATTTATATATATCCACGTTCCTGAATACTACTACTACTACTACTACTACTAATAATAATAATAATAATACCAACCAGAGGAGGCGTATTTTTCAAGCAAGATTTCTCGATTATTATTCAAGCCAGTTTCCAGTATATATAAATATACAGTTTATTTATTAAAAAATATATATGTATACTCAAATATGGGTATCCATTAAAAATAATTGAACAAATACGTTAGAAAATATGTCGAAGTTAATCCGTTTCATAACATTTCGTTAAATAAAATTGTATTTGTTTGCATTTGTTAACATTACGATACGAAAACAGAGAAGATATTAATATTACGAAAAATCAGGAAATTATGTGTTTACAAGGCTTAATTCGGTTTTGTCAGACTGAAAATTCGTTCGTGATCGAGCAGTCTAAAACAAGTCAGATAAATTGATGGTTTTCACTTGACCTAGGGAACGCAGGTTCGAATTTTACCGGAGGACGTATATTTTCAAACTAAGATTTCTCGATTATTATTCAGGCCGGTATATATATATATATATATATATATATATATATATATATATATATATATATATATATACACTGTTTAATTATAATGAAAAGCAGACTATCTGCTCAAAGACGAGTATCCATTAAAAATAATGTTTTAACAAATAATTTTTAATTACCTCCACTCATTTTCGATATTTCACTTTTAAACTGATTTTTTAAAAATAAAAATGTTTTCTTAAAACTTTTATTTTAGTTTTAATTGAAAGCTAAATGATTAAGTTTACTATTTCCAGTAAGCAAAATATTCTGGTGTATTTCAAATTATATTGACTGGAATCTAAAATTTTTCAATTTTTTTTTTTAATCTTTCAGGTTTTCGGCGATTCTTAAAGGATCGACACATTTGTAAACATAAGTTAATTCTCGGTTTAAAAATCTTGCAAAAATAAAACATACATCAGTAACACATTGTTTTTGGAAAATTAGCAAATTTAATGTCAAATTAACCTGATTTACACGAGTATTACGTATTTATAGGATGAAATTTAGAATAAAACTATTTCTTAAACACAGAGTGCAATTTTCTGACTTTTCCGCCGTATGCGTTGACAGATTTGACAGATGCGTGATGTGGGATAGGATAAGTGTACGGCGATCACAAGTGACATAGTTGTACGAATTTTTTCCTATTACGAGAAGAAACCCTGAAACACATGACCTTTTAATTTACACACAGAAATTACCATACAAAAAAATCTTCAAATACACAAAAAGAAATTTTTAATTATTTAAAAATTCGGAAAGCACGACGATTTGTAATAAACTTATTAATTTTCGATTAGTAAATATAACCTTCGCTTAATAAGTTTATAAACTAACCCCAACAAATCTCTGAAGTACTTTTAAAATATTTTTGAAACTTTATAAATTATTATAATTAAAAAAATTAAATTCTTTTAAAATTTCATTGTTAATCGAGACAATTTTTTCTTCAGACTATAATGTCCTTAATTTATATTATTTATTCAAGTACTTAAAAGCTTACCAGATTAAACAATGTCATAGCTATATTGCATTTTTTATTTTACTATTTAGAGCAGTTTTTCGGAAATAAAGGCAAAATTTTTCAAAAAAATAATAGATGATTTACATTCTCAAATGAGACCTGTGTTTAGCTAAAAAAAACAATTTTCACAACAAAATTTAATTTCTTAAAATTTCATGAATTTACGTGGAGTTGGGTAACAGCTGCAAAAAATATATTTTTACTAATATTTTTCAAAAATAATAATTTCATTCATCTGTGAATAAGTCCTGTAAGTTTCATTAAAATCCGACAGCTATTTGATTTTTGTAAGAATTTCCAAATAAATGTGTTTGACACCAGAAAAAAAAAACTGAGTTATGTAATATTACTTTTTCCATTGTAAACTCTTGTAACGATTTGGTTACCCGTTAACTAAAATAAAAACAGGACTTTTATGAAAAATTCAAACGTGTTGGAAAGGATAAAAAAACCTTTTTTTAAATAATTAAAAAATACTTTGATCTTTTCTATTAATAACAATACAAACAATTTGATGGAAAAAGTTCGTTTTATTAAGTTTGGAGCCTTTTTTATTCATATTATTCCGTTTTTAAGCGATTTTGTAGAGGTGTATATATATATATATATATATAAAGTAAACCCGATTAATATATATTCAGATTCACTTTCACCGACATGATACATCTTCCCTCTGTCTTTTCTACAAGTATTTTCATGGCAACTGCTCTGTCGAGCTTTTCCCCTTGGTTTCTTGACCACATGTATTTACGCGTGCTACAAGATTGGCATCTAGGTTTCACCTTTTTACTGTCAAAATAATTCAATGTAACTGACTCTTCTTACAGTTTCTTTTCTCGCATTTTCCGTTTGTTGACCTCCCTTCTGTTTGCTTGCTTCCCTGATAGCTACAATCTCCAAAAGTTTAAATGCAAAGTCAATTGTCATTTTCTATCTACTTGTACCTCATCCATCTCTTATCTTCCTTTGACATCGCCTGTACCTTTTTTTTCTCTTACTGTAACCTCTTGCGAACCAGTCCTGCCTTGCTTGGTGTGAAATGTTTATAAAAAAAGTTAACAACTGTCATATCTTCAAAAAAAGGATGTCTGGAAATCAAGAATTCATAACATTGGATTCCAGCTATTCAATAACAAAGCTATGTTTAAATCCATCTGTAAAGATGTTCTGTCCCCGCTCCACCATGTTAGTTCGGTGATGTATAATTTTAAATGTCGATATAATACTGAACACATTGGCAAAACTAATCATAAGTTGGAGATGAAACTGGATCAGTGTATACCAGTTAAGATCTGTAGAAAGCGGTATGAAAATTGACTCGTCAATACATCTGGTTCTGAAATTGCGAAACATCTAATAAATAATCCAATTTGTCACTTGTTTTTACAAGATATTTTTTCACAGTAGTCACAAAAAGCACACACCATTTGAAAGTACTTGAGACCCTGTGTATTAAGTTCGAACAGCCTTCCCTTGGCAAGCAGAATAAATAATGACTGGGTCTAAATGTCTTTGATTTCTGTTGCTATTTCCTACGTAGTATTTTTCTTCTCCCTTATTTTTAGTCATGCATATATTTATATCTTTTGTACTTAATTGAGCTCTGAAGAGCGCGCAGTTATAACCGGATAACTTCATTTTGTTAAAGATACTCGAACTATTCATATTTACTCAGTTTCGTATCCTAACGTAAACAAAGTAATTTCTTAAGAAGAAATGGATTATTTTTTATTAATCCGAGAGATTTTATCACTTAAATGTTATTTTTAGTTGTTACACATAATGTTTCGAGAATCTTTGAAGAAATTTATCTTAAAGACCCTATTTAGCTTTGTTTCATCTTCAAGACCCTTCATAGCCGATTTGGTCTAAAGCATATCGGGTCTAACGACGGTTTCTTACGTCAGGGGTGGGGCGCAAGTTCAAATCCTGCCAGAGAGTGCATTTTTTCTTTAATACAATTTCTTTTAATATTCAAGTCGGTAGACGAAAATAAATAAATTGTTTAATAAATAAATTCAAATATTTGTATTCGCTAAAAATAACCTTTAAGTGATAAAATACATGCTTGTAAAATATAAATTTCTAAAGTTATTCTAAATTAGTCTCATACTTGTCTTCAACAGGAGCTTTGCAACAATGGGCGCTGGTTTTGTGGATCAAATTGAGACTCGAAAAATGGAGGAAAGACTTCAGCTGATGAAAAAGACAATGGAGATGGAGCGAGAGGAAAGGAAGTGAGTAGTCATTACTGTGTTTGCTGTATTCTGATTGGTTGCTATGACCGTGGCAAGTTGCAAACGGTTCTTTTTTTTTTTTTTTTTTTTTTTTTTTTTTAGCGATAGGTTAACGTGCTACTCTCGCGAGTTGCTGCTTGCGAATTCGTTACTCACTAGATGTTTTATGTCAGCATGCCTGATACAATACACTGCATCTCCTTGGCCTCATCTTTTCAACCGGCCTGATGTAGAGCGAGACTACATTGAATCTATAGCTGCATCTACTGCTAGGAATGTTAGGTGTCTGTGTCAGACCAGAAAGTTTTATCGTCAAAATTCATCTTGCATATTTATAAATCCACCATTCGTTCGTGCATTGAATACTGTTACCATATCTGGCCGGGTGATCCTGCTATTCATCTCGAGGTTCTCAACAAAACCTAAAGAAATATATGTAATAAAATCAGTCCTGACTTGGCATCATGACTTCAGTCACTTTCTCACCGGCGTGATGTGGCTTCCCTCTGTCTCTTCTACAAATATTTTCACAGCAACTACTCTGATGAGCTTTTTTCCCAGGTGCCCCTACCACGTGAATTTTAAAAGTAACCAGTTGCGATTTCGCCTTGCTTGGGATGAAAGGATTAAATAAAAATTTTAAAAAGCCAACATTTCCCGTTAACCATGATACTAAGCACAGTACAAAGACTATAGCGTCAGCTATTAACCCGCTTCTATTTTTTCAGGAAAATCACAGAAAATATCTTCACTGAAAGAAAAAGAGAAGAGAGTGTCACACTGCCGTCATTCACGAATCGACTTTAAAAGCATCCCCAATATTATGAGTTATTGCTCACCGTCTAAATTATCCTTGCACAGCCAGTCCCAAATGCCAACTTACCGGATTTTGATATTGCCATCATTGATACACCTCTATAACAAATAAAGCGTTTCCCATATCTTGGCAGTCTTTTATAAGACAGATGGACCCCAGAAAAGGATGTGGAACACAGAACTGAAGCTGCACACGGGGCATTTGAAAAGGTAATCACACATGTTCTCAATAACAAGGATCTGAAATTAACAAAAATTATGGCCTACAATGCTGTTGTCATTTCAACATGGCATCCATTTTTGAAACTTGAACTCTGTATCGTTGTGACATTCAAAAATTAGAACGCTTTCACCAGCAAAAGTTTCTTTCAATCTTGAACACCAAATGGAATTAATATGTGAGCAAAACCGAAGTCCAGTGAATTTCAGGGTTGTTTTGAGTTGGTCCTTGTATCTTCAAAGAGGGCACCCCTGATAGTCTTTTTTCCCTGAATTGAGCTCATTGAATAAGACTTGACTTCCATTCTTGCTACATGTCCTGACCATAAAAGACTGTGTTTAATGATCCGTGATTCGATGTTTTAACTGTTGGTGCTTTCTAAGGTCCTTGCACAGTCAGCCCTAATTACGATCTTACCGGACTTTGATATTACTATCATTGATACACCTCTAGAACAAGTAGAACATTTCCTATATCTTGAGAGTTTTTATCAGAAAAAGAAAAGGATGTGGAACACAGAATTAGAGGTGCCCACGAGGCATTTGGAAAGCTAATCAAACGTATTTTTAATTACAAAGATCTACACTCAACAACAAAAATTATGGCCTATAACGCTGTTGTCATTTTAATCTTTCTATATGGTTGCAAAACCTGGACTCTCTATTGTTGTTACAGCCAAAAATTAGGACGATTTCACCAGCAATTCCTTTGTTTAAAATTTACCATCAATTGGAATTACTATATGACCGACACTAAAATCCTGGAAAAAAGTCAACAGTCAAAGCATCGAATTGTAGATCATTAAACAGTGTTTTCGATAGTCAAAACATGTAGCAAGAAGGGAAGAGTCAAGGTTTCAATGTTGAGTCTTATTCAGTGAGTTCACTTCAAGGAAAAAAACAGAGTTGCCTTCTTGGAAGATACAAGTACTAACTCAAAATAACACTGAAAATCACTGGACTTCAGTTTAAACTGTTTGAAACACAAGCACAAGACCGTACCAACTAGCGGTATTCCATCAACATCAGAGCCACCAGAAGAGAAAAGGGAAAAGTCATACGACAAGAGAGAAAGACTAAACAAAATCGACCTCATCCTCCACTGATATTGCTATGCAGAAAGAGAGAGAGAGACAGACAGACAGATTGAGGGAGTTAAATTATGACTCTAAATCAGACGAAGTAAGAAGTAAGCTGTGTGTGTGTGTGTGTGTGTGTGTGTGTGTGTGTGTGTGTGTGTGTGTGTGTGTGTGTGTCCACTCGGCTGCAAACCTCAAAATAACTGATTAACATCTTTTATTTGTGGTTGAAAGAGAGTATCAAATAATCATTAAACACCGTCTTTGGTTCGAATATGTAGCAAGAATGGAAGAGTTATGGTTTCCACGTCAAGTCTTAATCAATGGAATTTACTCTAGGCAAAAGACCATCGGTTTGCCCTCTTCGAAGAAACAAGGACCAACTCAAAACAGCACTGAAAATCATTGGACTTGATTTTAAATTGTTTGAAACACAAGCACAAAACCGTGCCAACTGGCAATGTTTCATCACCATCAGAGCTCAAAGCTTTGAATCCAGCAGAATAGAAAAGGGAGAAGTCAAACGACAAGAGAGGAAGACTAGATAACATTGATTTGGTCCTCCAGCAACATTACTATGCAGTCAAAGCTATTGGCTATTCATGCAAGAATTGTTCTACTTAGTCATCAATGTCATCTTAAAGGAAGCGATCAGAAAAGAATAAATTAAATTCTTGGATACGAGATAAAATCAACTATGAAAACATTATCAAGAAGATCACAGGCCTTAGCAAAAGCAGCCAGAGGAAGCCGTGCAGTGGCAAGGTCAAGAAGAAGTGAAACCAGGAATTGATTAACTCTCTCAAGACCAAAATTGCAAAAGACCCATTACCAGCCGTGTGTAAATTAGCTGACAAAAAATCTCGTGATCATGTGAAATGAAAAAAATATAATTTCCCGTGACACGAAAAAAGTAAACCGTACCAACTGGTAATGTTTCATCACCATCAGAGCTCAAAGCTTCGAATCCAGCAGAATAGAAAAGGGAGAAGTCAAACGATAAGAGAAATTTAGAGACAGGAAATTTAGAGACTTCCTTCCTTTCAGTCGGTTCCACACAAGGAGGAATTAGGAAGCTGCAGAAATGAAGACCACAAATAAGTCAACTTATCCAAATATCACTTCTCTTATAAAATATAGTCTTTACTAATAGACTATAACTTCCAAAAATTCTATTCTCCAACACAAACCATAAATATTTTAACAAACAACCACATGACATTTACAAGAACTTTCTTACTCCACCAAACTTGTACAATGGAATCCTTCGAAATCCTTCTGATTATTTATTATAAATGTCTCGCTTTGCTGTTGTGATGAATATATGTTGTATTTTACTAACCAAAAACAGGAGTCAAGCAAGGCCCATCATACAAAGGCAAAGATTATTTTGGCTTTAATCATAACCCCTGAAATCAAGATACCTTTTGGAAAGGAGCATAAATGTGACCAATAAACATGTATCCATTGTTAAAATATTCCACTTCAAGAAAATGTTTAGCAGTCGCTGTTTTGAACTAGGGAAATAACCAGTGCTTCGTGTAGTGAACATTCAATGTCGAGAGCATTTTTAGAGCAAACGTCTAGCCCAATTTATAGTATTTGGTGTCATCGAGTTGGTCAGGAAAATATGCTCTTATTCCTTTACAGTATTGGAGAAAACTGAGCGACGATGTCTACTACAAAATTCTTAAATACCATGTCTTACCATGGCTCAAGACCAGTTACCCAGAGAGTAACTATTTGCGGCTCAGGATCGTGCTACCAGCCACTCAGCCAAGAAGATGCAGAACTTCCGCAAAGCTTTCTTAATATTTGGCCAGCAGATCTTTAACCCATCTCCAGCCTGAACCAGAACCTGTGTGAAGTGTTTTTGGAGCAGGCTATGCCAAAAAAGATATTCCTTTCCAACATCAATACCTTCGAGGTTGCAATCAAGGAAGAGTGGGCCAAGATGTTGTGGTTAAGAGTCGAACATTTTTTTGTCGATTAATTGATTTGTTTTTACGATTTATCCTTGCATGCAGGTTATTTAAAGTCAGAAAATATTTTTAGATCGTAAGATTTTTTTTTGTTTTGTCGTGGGAAGATTTTTTTTTTGTCGTGTGATGATTTTTACTAATACAAAGTCGTATTGATTAAACCACAGCTGTGAGAGGACGATTCATAACTTTCGCAAGTGTATTTGCATGTAAGTGAATATAATGAACACGACTGAAATCGAAATTCAGCTCTGATTTTCAATACTAAGCTGTTATTCATTGCACCACCCGCACATCCAACCTTACAGCACATGGATTTCCAAAGTGGTCACCAAATCTAGTTACCGACCAGACTCAACGTTGCTTAACTTCGGTGATCGGACAAGAACTGGTGTTTCAACGTGATATGGTTGTAAACCGTGACCATGTTGATGCAATAATTTAAAATAATAGAAGCCACATTGAAGAAATTATATTTTGATGTTATCTAAAAATTTTATTAATATCTTTTTTATATTAAGATTTATGGAGAAGTGACATTTTTTTTAAATTCAGAAATTTTGAAGTTTTGTTTTTTTTCACCACACTGTAGTCTGATGCTTTTAGAAAAAATGTTTATTATTACCGTAGAGGTGCATGGGCTTCATGAATATTGGTGAGATGAAAACGTATGCCCGCATGTGTTTATCATTGGAAGATATTCCCGCTAGATATTTTCTTTCTAATAAGAAACGTTCGTTTTTTATTAGAGTGGAAAATGTTTAGACTCCTCAGTACCTCACCGCACTCGTTTCGTCCTCAACGTAAAAAAAAGCATATAAAATCTTCATGAACCTCCAAAATTAAAATAAATAAATTTATGTTCGTTATTGGGTTCATTCGTTCGCAACTCATTTCATGCCATATATTTTTATATATTTTAGTAACAAAAAAATTTATATTATCAGATTATTATGTCATGGGTATTTTAGTAGGATATTCATATATGTTGGAACGAATGGTAATGAATGAGTTCTTCTGGTGATAGAGTAAATTGTAAGGAATTCATAATTTGCGAATCAGATTAGCTAGTTTTAGGATAGTGAGTGTTGACCAGCTTCACTTCAATGCTCTTTCGGACTAGCGCCAAAATTCTAATTATATTGCAATTGTACTATACTTATCTGCCCTTGGCATTTTGTTAGTGTAATTACTTCCCTTACTTGCATTCGTCAGTTGACGAATTGCTTAGTCAGGAAATGTTTTGTTGATTAAATTGAAATGAGTTGACAAGACTGGTTTTCCTTAACAAGGATTTAATCAACAAAACATTTCCTGACTAAGCAATTCGTCAACTGACGAATGCAAGTAAGGGAAGTAATTACACTAACAAAATGCCAAGGGCAGATAAGTATAGTACAGCAATAAATAATCATTGACTTTATTTTCAATTTTTCTAGTTGAAGTGTTCCCCTATATTGCATATGATTCATTATTATACGAAATTAGGTTACAATAAAAATTTGTATTTTATATTCATACCCACGAAAATTTAGTTGTAATAGAGTGGGGTCTGTGTATCATAGATTGGGGGCAGGGCATGAGATCCTTGCATCAACCCTCAATACATGTACATGTTAATGCTTTCGATCGGTTAAAATAAGAGCTATACCTGGTGCAACATCAAGGCATTTATGTGTTTAGTTATTGACGAATACTACTGTGAACTGAAATTTGGTAACATAAATTTATATCGTGCAGAAACCGTGGTGGGCAGTTCTGGAAGTCTGGGCAGAAAGGAAAACTAACTACTTATGCCAACACAGTTCTACAGTCCAAACTTTCCAACAAGAAGGTAAGTTTTTTGTCTTTTCTCAATAGTACCTTTAATGATTGTATATAATCGTTATTATTGCATCTTTTGTTCATAGTCCATCTCGGTAACAATCAGATATTAATCAACAAGCTTACCAGGTTCTCAAGATTTTATCGTACGAGCAGTCTTTGAATTTTGAATTTGGGTTTTGTTTAATGGTATATCAACCTCAGTGGGTTATTTAATGGCAAAAAGGTAGGGTTTCAAGGTATTTTTTAATGTTCGATTATAGTGAGAAGGTTGATTTAGTCAAGTTTTGATTAAAAATTTATTTTTTTATTTATTTATTTTTTTTAGAAAACTGAAGATGTCTTCTAATTTTGTATTCAAAAATGTATTGCTGGTAATATTTTTTTTTCAAAAATGTGTTATGGTAATTATTTTTTCCTTCAGAAAAGTATTGTTGATAATATTTTTCTTTCATAAATGTATATTACTCTATAAAAGTCTATATATATATATATATATATATATATATATATATATATATATATAAAAGTTTTTCATAGTGTTTTGACCCCAGTTTGGGGGTTAACTATTTGCCCATAGCTGAGACCCTAACAGGTGCTACCACTCCGGGGCAGGGTGAACCTGAGAACAACAGCAATTAAGAGGTGGTTCCATGCTCCTCACAACCTTCCAATCAGAGGCCTTGCTACCAGATGCAGTTAAACGTCATACCCAGGAGCACAAGCAGTCTTTGAAATAATTAATCATACCACAATATTCTTGTATTATTTCAAAGTACAAGGTGACCCTAAAGTCTGGACACACAGGGGAAAAGCCTATGGTCAAGAAGTATAATTTTTAATATTTTTATGGCATCCGTAAATGTCTTTTCTAAAATTCATATTCTCTCATTTCTTTCGAATTATCTTTGGTAAAGTAATCGACCGGATGTGCGTTGTGGTGCAGTGGATATCGGCCCTGAACGATAAATCGAGGAGCCGAGTTCGAATTTCAGTTGAATTCCTTGGATTTACTTACGCGCAAATACTCTTGGTATGAATCCATCTCTTCCCTCCAGTTATGGGTTAAATAACAGGATAGATTGGATTCTATAGCCTTGGCTGGCAACCAGTCTACCGCAGAAAGTAATGGCAACTTACTGCGGGATAATCTTCTGTCCAGCAGTCATGTCTCTTTCGAGACATGATCGCCCAAGCATGTATTACGTATGGTTCTTAACTGACTGAAATAATCGTTACAATAAAATTTTACCACAGAAATCAATTCATTTTGTCTTTACATTTTTATATAGAACCCCAAAAATAGTTCCTTTACAAAATATCCCTCAAATCTGGACATACAAGCAAAAATGTTTATTTTCAAAAAATGAAATTTTCAACATTTTATTGAATTAGAATATTAGTCACATAGAGCACGATAATGTTTTTTTTTTAAAAAATTGGCATTTCTTTTTTATAGCATGCATAAATGTCTTTTCTAAAATTCATATTCACTCATCCCTTTTGGATTATCTTTGGCTAAGTAATCGTCATGTTATAATTTTACCACAGAAATTAATTTATCGTTTAATCCTTACATTTTTATATATAACACAAGTGTTCGTCGAAAACCTTTTCCCATCAAAACCTGCAGAATTTTCCTCAAAAGATACAGAAAATATGTTTTGTAAGTGGCAACAATTCATTGCAAATCATGGTGGTTATCTGAAATGTAATTGTACTTACATTTTAGAAATTTTTTGATCTTTCCTATCTTAACTGCTATATTCACCTGACTTTGCCCCAACCAATTATTATATTTTACGGTCACTGCAAAACACTTCGGTAAGGAATACTTTCTCTGATAAAAATACAAATTCAAGTGATTGTCGAATATATTTCCTCATCAAAACCTGCGAAATTTTACTTAAAAGATATCGAGTGGCAACAACTCATTGTAAATAATGGTGGATATCAAAAATGTAATTCTATTTAATTTTTTGAAAGATATGTTTGATAAACAAAAATGGGAAATATTTCTAATTCAACTGAAGAATACTTCTTAATATTTCTTTCTTTCTTTCTTTCTATTTTGCTCATATTTTCTTACCTTCTCTTTCGTGCTTACTTATACCCTCTCTTTCGACTCCTCTTCCCCCAACATTTATATTTTGTTTTTATCCTTCTTTTCTCATATTTATGTGTCTTTCCTTTACATTTCTCCGGGTTTCTCCATAACTTTTCTCTTCCTCTTTCTTTTGTTTTATAATCGTGTCGTCCCATTTTACTGCTACTGTTGTGCAGAGGGTTACATAGGAGGAATGTTGAGGAGTGAGAGGTTGCAAGGGGTGTCAGAAAGAAAGTAGGAGAGGGAAGAGATTACTGATGAGAGTGGGGTGGAAGAGAAGGAATGTTATGAGGAGTGTGAGGTTGCAGGGGGTGACAGGAAAAGAGTAGGAGAGGGAAGAGAGTACTGATGAGAGTGGGTGGATGAAGAAAAGCATGAGAGTGAGGATGTAAGTTAGTGAGACAGGAGATGACTATTGACTTTACATTTAAATTCTTGGAGATTGTAACTGTCAGAAAAGCAAGTATGCAGAAGAGAATTCCACGGGCGAGAAGTGCGAGAAAAGAAGCTGATGGAGTAGAATTTGCGTTTACAATTTATTCGTTTCACAGTAAAAGGGTGGGACCTAGTTGCTAACCTTGTGGACTCCTTTTACTATTCTACAGGGTGTCCCTAAAGTCTGAACACAAATAAAAATGCATATTTTCAAGAAATTAAATTTTCAACAACATTTTATTGAATTGGAATATTAACAAACAACATCTTCAATATAATTTCCGTCATTTGTGATCCAAAAGTTGATGTGCTTTGCAAGATTCACGTGAAATCAATGCAATAACACCACATTGCCGTCATTTTTAGTACATTCACTCTTCGTGCAGTCAATGAAGTGTGTTGCATCTGTGATTTTCATTGAGTAGACCTTTTCCTTTAGTATACCCCCAGAAAAAGAAGTCAGTTCTTTCTTCTTTCGACAAAACTATGTTTAATCTGTGTAGCTCAAAAAATATAGTCAATAATTTTTTTTTTGTCTACACTTTAGGGACACCCTGCATTGTTCTAATCTTGGTTGGTATAGAGGGTGGGGTATAAAGCCAGTTACAAAATTTCAAATTAATTTTACTTCTAAAATTGTGGTTATTACACTGTTTATGATTTGATACTTATGCAACAACGTATATTATTTTTTTCAAAGTTTTTACTGGCAACCTTGTCAATAGAAAATAAAGGAAAATATATAATTGTTCTACATGAAAACGAACTAACTTCACCTGAGATTTTTAAAACAGGAAAACAATTTAAAATCAAGAGAATGATTATCAATAAGACAATCGATACAACGAGACTTCTTCCACCAACGATAGACCGAGACTAGGTCGACCTTCAGAATACCAAAACTCATTAAAAACATTGGGTGTAATCCAAGAAGGTCAATGAGAAAATTGGCTAAGGAGGCTGGAAGATCTGGGAGAACCATGCCGATGAAATGTCAAAATGATCTAGGGGTGTCACCCTATAAGATAAGACAGGAGAAGTCTTCTTTCAGTTGCCATAATGAAAAAGAGACTTTAAAGTAGAAAGCAGTTGCAAAAACTGATTCGTGATGGCGCGCTGCAAAACATCTTCACTGATAAGAAAAAACTGTTCACTGTTGAACAGGCTTTTAATATCAAAATGATTGTGTTCTTTCATAAAGTCAGGAAAATGCTTTAATAACCCAATAACCAACATCAGTTATGGTTTGGACAGCCATTTCAGAAAAAAGAACATCTTTTCTTCTTTTCATCGTTTTTTTTATTTTTTGTTGTTGTTGTTGTTGTTTTTTAGAGGAATATCAACACCTCTATGGGTTATTTAATGCTGACATCTAAATATTTTGAACACAATGTTATGGCTTCAACTAAATATATTTTGAATGGAATTGTATGCCTTCAACTACAAACAAAATGTATTGTTGGTCATTTTGCTTTAAATATGTACTATTGGGAACTTTACTATAAATTTCTATCATTGTTAATTTTTTTAATATTATTATTATTTATAGATTTCATATATTTGCCTGTGAGATGCAAATTGTTAATAAATTTCTTTTATTTCAAACAGGTCGGAAAAGTGAAGATGCTGACAAACGAACAACTCAGTAAGTAATGAAAAGAAGACATTAGATTTTAAAGGAATTGAAAAATCTGATCTTGGAATGAACCTGTCAAAATCGCAAAATCTGGTGGCTGGGTTAATAATTTAAAAACAAATCTAACTACAGAGTGTGGCAATATATATATATATATATATATATATATATATATATATTGTTAAATACAACAGACATGAATGTCTAATATGTTTTATCATGAGCCGTTCTAAAGATCGTATTTTGGCTTTAATTTCAGGTGAAAATAAAGATAAAAATTGTTCAACATTTTTATTATGCTGGTTCTAAGATTTTGGCTCACATGAGTCATCTTCAGAAAGGTTACAGATACGTTAACATAAAGACATCTACCATCAAACATGATATTATCTTGTGTTGACATAAAACATTGCTATGCGACGATAACAGTCACCGAATAGTAGACACAGGTCGTAAATTTGTAATGCGATTCTATGACGTCACACCGCGTGAGAGATCGAAATTTTTGTCTTAATTTTCACGTGAAATTTAAGCCAAAATACGATGTTTAAAATGACTCATGATTAAACATAATACACATTTATTGTCTGTTATATTTAACAATATATTTTTTAAAAATTCTCTGCTTCTTCGATGCACTAAATATGTGTGTATGTGTGTGTGTGCGTGTGTGCATATGTGAAACTAGATGGCCGAACAATGAAGACATCATCAGTAACGACCACCGAATTATATACGCAGGAGGTGAAAATAATGAGAAAGGAGTCGGCATTATACTGGATAAAAACACAAGGAAATGCGTTATGGGATACTGTCAGATATTTGAAAGAATTCTAGTAGTTAAACTAAAAGGGAGGCCTCTCAATATATCGGCAATAGTGGTATATGCACTGACAACACAAAATGCTCCATTATGCCAAGATACAATGCAAATCACAAGAAATCAGAATGATCATGGGAGATCTAAATGCTAAAGTTGGCCAAGGGAGAGAAGGTGAAACGATCGGCAATTTCGGACTAGGACACCGCAATAGCAGTGGTGAGAAATGATTTTTATTGTGCACAGACAATAACCAATACCTGGTTCCAATAATAATAATGGCCAGACAATAACCAATACCTGGTTCCAAGAATACCCAAGAAGACTATGAACATGGAGAAGTCCAGAAGGAGAAATTAAGAACCAAATTGATTATATTATCATATACGAAAGATTCAGAAATGCAATCTTTTACTGCAGTGTCTACCAAGGTGCTGACTGCAGAAGTGACCACCTACCAGTTCTATGCAAATTAAGGATAAAACTAAAGAAACCAAACACAACCCTAAGACTGCAGTACAATAGACTCGTGAATGACCCAAACCTGCAGGAAATGTATACGGAGAGCGTGAAAACGAAATACAAATAACAAATTGTAAACAGAAACTCAAAATGAGACGTACTAAGAGTAGTTCTAGTGACATCAGCAAACGACATCATTCCAAAGTGAAAAGCACGTCGGAAAAAAACGAGTGAACCACTGAAGAGATTTTTGACATTATACAAAAGAGTCAGAAAATGATACCATGGAATACAGGAAACTACACAAGGAAACAAGAAGCAAATGCAGACAGGTTAAAAGAAATATGGCTCAATGCGCTGTAGTAGAGAGACTGAGCATAACAAATAATGGTGATATGCATAAAAATAATAAAAGAGCTAACATGAACAAAAGACCAGCTCAGCAACAGGTTGTATAAAAGCAAAGGATAAAACTCTCATTCTAGAAAAAGAAAAATACTTTAGAGATGAGCTGAGTATATTAATGATCTCTTCCATGACAAGAAGAAGCAACCAACAATACACAAAAATACAGACAGACCAGAAATAATAAAAACCGAAGTGGAATCGGCAATGGCCAAATTGAACAAAAACAAAGCAGCAGTACCGGAGAGGATTGTAATAGAAATGTTGATGTCCTACGACAGCAACTATATACCAGAGCACCTAAGCAGATCAAATTTCATAGCACTACATAAGAAAGCAGGTGCAAAGGAATGTGAATTCCATCGAACCGTCAGCTTAATGAGCCACATAACAAAACACATCATCCAGATTCTGATGAATAGAGCGCGCTTCAGAATCGGACCAGAGATAGGACAAGAACAGTGTGGCTTCGCTAAACATACCAAAATGGGGAATGTGATATTCACGCTCAGATTGCTATCTGAAAGAGCAATACAAATGCAAAAGAACTTTCATCTGTGTTTTACAGACTATGCAAAGGTGTTTGACGAAGTACGCCACCAAGACTTGATAGAGATAATCGATAACTTCGACATTTTCGGAAAAAACGTTAGGATAATCAAGAATCTATACCGGCAGCAAACCGCTTGTGTACAGATAAGAAGTAAATTCAGCAGGTATACAAAAAGAGAAAACAGGCGTAAGACAAGGATGTGTCTTCTCACCGGATCTATTCATCTTATACAGCGAAACAATTCTGAGAAGAATAAAACCCTTGCCAGGAT
Source organism: Ascarosepion bandense (assembly GCA_037127315.1). Lineage (NCBI taxonomy): Eukaryota > Metazoa > Mollusca > Cephalopoda > Sepiida > Sepiidae > Ascarosepion > Ascarosepion bandense. The sequence goes on along the minus strand of JBBBDQ010000792.1, from coordinate 3,040,303 downwards.
TCGTCATTGGCAGCCACAATCTCAACAATATAAGATACATGGATGACACGATGCTGAGAGCAGTCATGGAAAAGAAAATGCAAGATCTTCTACAGAATGTAGCAAAAGAAAGCGAGAAGAAAAGACTTGAGCATAAACTTAAAAAAAACTGAATGCATGATCATCAGCAAAAAGAAGGGCCCAATATGCCAACTACATGTCGGAGAAACTAAAATAAAACAAGTAAAAAAATTTAAATACTTGGAAAGTGTGCTGTCAGAGGATGGAAAGTGCGATATTGAGATCCAAAGACAAATTGGCATGGCCAAAGACGCATTTCAAAAGCTAACCACAGTACTGAGAGACAGGAAAATCTCATTGGAAACAAAGAAAAGAGTGCTGGACTGCTATGTGATATCTGTCTTTCTGTATAGAAGTGAATATTGGATGATCTCATCAGGAATAAAAGAGAAGCTTGAGGCAGCAGAAATGTGGTTTTACAGAAGGATACTGAGGATACCATAGACTAAACACCTGTGCAAAATGAGGTGTTAGAAAGAATGGAAACGAGAAGAAAACTCATACTTAACATCAGGAAGAGACAGATAAGGTTCCTGGGACACGTAATGAGGAAGCAGGGCCTGGAAAATTTAACACTCACAGGATGGATAGAAGAAAAGAGACATACTTGATAGGCCTGAACAAATGGGTTGCAGAGCAGGATTTAGGAGAGATACCAAGAAAAAAACATATTGAGAGCGAAAAGCGACAGAGCCAAGTAGAAGTCCATGATCGCCTACATTTTGACAGTTTTTTTTTTCACTGACTTGCGAAATTTAATTTCGTCTTTATATTTCAAAATTGTTTTCAGCAATTTTGATTCAAAAGAAGTTTTTACGGTCAAGGAAGGTGACAGAAGAAACTCAATGTGCGAGCATGAAAAAAAAACAAGCACGCACGTATATGAACTTTCTGACTTACTTAACACTTGACTTATCTATTTATACACGACTATCAGTATAGCCCGCCGTTGCTCGGGTGTAATGAAAGCTTTAAAACTAATTCATGGTCAAGGAGCTCAGACACTTTGGACGTTGGCACGAAAGACTAAAAAGCAATAGTTGTTTCCAGTTAAAGCGAAGCCGTAGACTGAAAAATGAATGGATGTAAGTTAAATTTTGATTTCCTGGTATCGATATCAAATAAGTTTTTTTCGTCGAAAACTGAATTTTGAAGGCTAAATAAGTCCTCTGAGTAAATGGTATCATGGCTGAGACTAAGAACTACAATTATACCTACTTAGAGCCAAACCCGAAGCAAAAACTAAAATAAAAGGGCTAAAAAAAATACAGACATACGGGCAGATAAACAGACACACACACAAACATCTTGCCGTTTGTATGTATATATATATATTATCGATTTTCTGCACTATTGTAAGAACTGCAACCTTGAAACTTCTGAATATCGTTTCTTATGTCTTTGTCTATGAGTGTATCAAATTTCATTAAAATCGGACCACTCCTTCTATAATCCGATTTTTTCGATTATCAATTTTCGATATTTATCGGGGGTACGTCAACACAAAACCTATCTAAGAACACTCGCAGACGCTTATAGTACAACTGTAAATTTTCAATAAAATCGGTTCAGTCGTTTCGGTGTCTATAGGTAACGGACACACACACATACAGACAAAGTTCCATTTATAAATAAGTTTAGATACCTTGGCCATCAGAAAAGCAAACGGATCTCGACATGTGAAGTCACAAGTTCATCCGCCTGAAGAGAGTCAATTTTAGACTCGAAACACGTGTAGCGACACAAAACCGTTATGGACGCTTAATATATCATACAAAAAGCAAGCAATATTAAAAATAATAGCAACAATAAATCTACACTTTAAATAAAACGTTCATATATATAAAATTAATATATATAAAATCAATTTTTTATTTTATTTTATTTTATTTTATTTGTGTTCTTATAATTGTTTTCTTTTCTGAATGAAAATTATATAGAAATTGTCAAAATGTCTTGTATGTCCGGATGGATTTTATTTTTACTTTTTTAAATGAATACACGAATTGTTTTACGTATATATCTAGTTATACGAATGTTTTATTTTCAAAACACGGTCAGCAAATTTGTGGCCGTGTTCGTAGTTGAAAACATTCCTATAACTTTAGATGCATAAAGGGGATAAGAGGAGGGCACATAAATAGAAGAAGTTGTCAAGATGGATTTCCTTCCAAATTGGGATATTTTTCAAACAATACTGTTCTTGATTTTGCAGATCTACCAAATCGAGATGAAGCTTCATCTTTATCCAAAAAACTTAGTGACATCTCGAATACTTCGTTTGATGCTTTTAAGACGAGCACCAGAAATAATACGAAACTGTGTGGCCAATGTGAGTCGAGTGAGGCAGCCTTGGTAGGTGTTTTATAGCTATTATTGATAAACTCTTAAAATAAGCTCTTTAGTAATTAATAATAATCCTCCTATTATAATTGTGCTCCTCCTTCCCGTCGTTAGTTTACACGACCATTACGTCCTGCCAATACCTCATAAGTAAGGGGCTATTCCATTTTGATAAACAAAACACTTATCGGAGATGCTTCCTGGGTTCAGGGGGGGGAGAAAAAGGAAGGAAGGAAGGAAGGAAGGAGAAATTATGGACTTTTGTGACAGAGAGAGAGCTCCCCCCTCCCCGGTGAAATTATTAATCAACAGTTCTAAAGCATTGAGATGAAGGTACTAATTAGTTGGGTAGAAGGAATTCCGGAGTAATACCAAAAATAAGATTTTTATTATTATAATTATTTCTGGGGTTGAGTTGTTAGCTAATTAAGTGTAATAATTCCGGAGTGATTTACCGTTAAGTAAAGTTTAGGATAAATGGCGATTCCGTAAAAAGTATGATAAATGGCGAATCGGATTTCTTGGGGGGTTTGAAGGACCAAATCCGGCCAAGTCCGCAGACAAGATAAGTGGTTTTGGCAAGACTCAAGTAGGAATTGTCTGCGAAAAGATCACAGGGAACTCCAAATTCATTTTTAGTACCACTTGATAAATATTCTCCCACAGAGATTCGGAGATTAGGTGAACATGCATGGTGGTCAAGGCAATTTCCATATTGAAATTAGTGGGCTCTATATAACCAGTTAGAACACTGGAGTAGAGCTGTTGGTCATAGATCGACAGTTGGGCACAGACTGGCAGAACGCAGTGAAAACAGTTGGGTGAATCGGCTGGTCTAGTCTGTGGTTGTCAGGCATCCTTCACCATCGGACCATCCTGAGGGACCCAAAAACTGCTGTTCAGATCAAAAATTCACAACGTGGCGAATAATGGTGGTTCCTTCAGCTCACCTGAAGAGTACCGAGTAGTTCTAAATTTTAACGGCCAGAACCACCGGAGAGATTGGACATAGCTGCCGGCAGTAGGATTCCTACGTTAGAATTTTATGTTTATCAAAATGAAACAAATATCAGAAATGCTACTTTGCTTCAATGAGAAAATGATGAATGACGTGAAAATAAGAGGTTGCTATGTTTTTCTTACCCACATTCGGTCCATGCGATTGGGTAATAAATAACTACTGTTCTTGTATAGGACAATTTAGCAATCGCAGTCACCTTTAATCTTTCGGCTCTGAAGCATCTCTTTCATGTGTGTGTGGTGATTGGTTAATTTTTAGCCAATCACATATTTTTTATTATGTAAACAAAGTTTTTCCCACGCTTGCTGTTTGATCCACTCTTCTCTCATATAAGCGGAGACTTTCAGCAAGCTTGTCAGTAAACCAACAGGCTGGCTAAAGGTCTTGACGTAAGTCTCTTTCTACTCATACCTTACCTAACGCACACACAGACACAGAACTTTGTCTTCTGTCTGAACATTTTCACCAAGAACCTTTGAACTTTGAACTCTTGACCAAAATTTGTATCACTTATAATTACATTCAAAATAATTGTATTTTTCATGTTATTTGTTCTTACATAAAATCCTTCTAACAATTATAACAAACCTTTTCAGCGCAAGAAAAAGCTTTCTTCATTTAATTTATTTTGGTCAAATACAGTTAAAGGGAGACAACTTTTTCCTCTCACTATGTATACTACTATTATATGCTTTGTTTATTGAATATATTTTAATTTATTGGTTACAAATTGGAGTTGTTGTTTTTATTTTTCTTGAATCGCATGTTGGACAAATCGTAATATAAATCATAAAGGACTAAAAATCCTTTACAATAACCAGCATACATGAAGTTGTTAATCTCAGATATTTAACGAAGCAATAGTGGAATTTCTACAGATATTTTATTGTCACAGAACTTTACAACTTTTTCCATTTCACTGAAGCAGCCATTAAACACTTCTGCCTTCTCTTCTTTATCTCTTTATTTTTTTTTCATTTTCTTACTAAAAACCAATTAATGTCTTTTCTACTCTTTTCCCCCAATAAAAACCCAATAGTCCATTATTCATTAACTATTAGCAGGACATAAGGGTCATGCAAACTAACAAAGGGAAGACAAGCACAATTATAATAGGGTAAATGAGTATTGTTATTCATACAAAAAATATTTGTACTGAAATTACATTAAAATTTAAGCCCATTAGATACTGATGATGATAATTATTATTAATAATAATAACAATGACAACAATACATTTTAGTAAAATTCACTTCCAAAAAATAAATGTGGGCCCAGAAACAAAAAGCAAAGTTGGTATTTGTAAAATATTTCAATGGATTATTAACTAAATGTCAGAAAGGAATATTTCATTTTTATTCAGCTATCAGGGTTTTCAGTGGCATCATATTAAAACACCAGTTCCCATACAACCACCAAAGTTAAACAATATAAAGTCTGGCAGTATCTAGATGGGTGATCATTGGTAAATACCAGGTGCTGAATGTGTAGGTGGTGTAATGGATGATGGCAGAGAATTCTTAATTGAAGACTCACGTTCCAATTCCCAATTCCAGTTGAATTTGTTATATTCACCTATGCGCAAAGGTACAAATCCACTTCTCCCCCCAGCTATGGGTTAGTTAGCAAGATTTGTACCACTCAATCATTGTTATCTTCAAAAAACTACTTACAATCTAAAAATATTTTCTGGTTTTAAATGTAGAAATGTCAATGTTTAAATAAAATTGAAACAACTCATTCTCCCCCCTGGTTGAGTTTCCAAATGCCCCCTTTTTGAAAAAAACATGTAATGTTTTAGTATTTAAATTTCATGTTTTTTACTTATTCCTTTTGGAAATGTTTAGGGGGGTGGTTGCTGATTCTTTTTTAGGGGGTGGTTTCATATTCTTTTTTTCATTTTTGATGGGTGGTTCTTGATTCTTTTTTAGAGTGGTGTTTTTAGGGGGTGGTTGCTGATTCTTTTTTAGGGGGTGCTGATTCTATTTTTAGGGGATGCTTATTCTTTATTTATGGAGTAGTTGCTGGTTCTTTTTTGGTGGATGGTTTATGATTATTTACTTACAGAATGCATAATAATGGCTTTTATTTATTCTATATTTTTTTCAGTGCTGCATCCAATGTACAGAAGTATATTGCACAGACTGTTTTTCTGCCTATCACAAAAAAGGAGCCCTCAGGAAGCATAGGTCCATCTCACTTGAGGTAAAAATCGTTATTTAAAAACAGGCAAAACAGATGCAACTGACTTGAGGTAGAAGTCACTATATAAAAAAGATGTCCTCAGGAAAAACAGGTTTTTTCCCTTGGGGTAAGAGTCATTATTTAAAAAAGGTGCCCTCAAAAAAGCAGGTTCTTTTCCCTTGAGGTAGGAGTCATTATTTTAAAAAGGTGCCCTCAAAAAAGCAGGTCCTTTTCAATTGGGGTAGTAGTCATTATTTAAAAAAGGTGCCCTCAAAAAAGCAGGTTCTTTTCCCTTGAGGTAGGAGTCATTATTTAAAAGGAGGTGCCCTTAGGAAAAACAGGTTCTTTTCCCGTAAGGTAGGTGTTATTATTTAAAAATAGGTGTCCTAAAAAAAAACAGTTCCTTTTTCCTTGAGGTAGGAGTCATTATTTTTTAAAAAAGTTAGCCCTCAGGAAAAACAGATATTGAGCATGTTATAATAAAAAAACCTGTTTACCAAAATACCTTTTATCCATAAAGCTACTGAAAATGTGCATCGTGGTGCAATGGACATCACCTTATTATATAAAACTTTGAAGTTTTTCTTGGCCGTGTTAATGATGTCATTTGCCAGGAATATAAAAATATATGTCAAGTTGTACTATTATGAAGAATAAACCTGTATTTTTATTAATTATTGAATATACATTGATACTTTCACTGCTGTGAACGTACATATACATATTTATGAAACTATTACTGCCTCTGCTGTTGATATATATATATATATATATATTGTTGAGTTGTGATAGTTTTTACTACCAAGATTGTTTTTTCAGTCAATCAATCAGTTAAGTGCCATACATGATACACGCTTGGGCGATCATGTTTTGAAAGAGACATGACTGACTGGGCAGAAGAGTAACCTGCAGTAGGTTGCCATTATTTTCTGTGAAGGACTGGTTGCCAGCCAAGGCTACAGAACCCAATCTGTCTTGTTATTTAATCCATAACTGGAGGGAAGACATGAATTAATACCTTTCCCAAGAGTATTTTCACGTAAGTGAATGCAATGAATTCAACTGGAATTCAAACCCAGCTCTCCAATTTCTTGTTCCAAGCCGATATCCACTACACCACAAACAAAAGAAAAATCTTCCTTTAACAACCATCAGAGGACAAAACACATTGGAAAAGAAAATTTTTGCTTTTGTCTTTATTCATATTGTCTGTCTACAAATGTGTTTTTATTTACCTCTGAATTTTTACAAAAATCCATTCATGTTGGTATTTCTGATGTGAAGAACTTTTATTACAGGTTGTGCTATATGATCCAATATGCCCATCATAATTGTTATACGTGTGACCGGGGCTAGCCTTGATTTTCTCTTTTAGATCTGCTAGTCGCATCGGGGTGGATTCCTTTGGAACCCCTCCCGCGGTTAAGGTAAGAATTCTTTTGTGTATCTAGTTAATGTGAGTGAATGTGTTTGTCCCGGCCTGTTCCCGGCTCCACTGCTTTTGTTATGATCCAGTTCGAGATCCCCATTGTCCATTGTTATTTTGTCCCGTTTTTCATTCTCGGCTGGGTCAGCCTTATATATTCTCCTGTCCAATTTATTTTGTACCCGGCATCTCCATTCCCCTAAGAAAGAGAGCTTCTTGATTCTGTCCTTTTAAGGCAGAATACAGCGGCCTCTTTAATTATGAGGGTGTGTTTGGGTCTTACTAACACGATGTATATATATTCATTTGAAATTGTTTTGTTTTGGGATTTTTTGTTTCTTCATAACCCCTTCCCATCATGTCATTTCATGAAAAATTTTTAAAGTTATTTTTGTAATTTATTGTACAAACCACAAATTTTTATGTACATTTGGGGCGTTTTGTAGGTCCTCGGTATGTTTTTGCGGTATTTTGGTGCACGACAAGTATGAGTGTTGATGGACAAATTTTTATGGTGAATGAGAATCATTGTAACGTATGTATGGGTCGCGAATCTGATTAGCTAGATATAGGATAGAGTATCTGTAGACCAACCCGAGTTTTGTTCCCCCTCCCCATTTTTCGGCCTTGTGCCATAATTTTGTAAGTTTGTAAGTTTACAAAATAAATACACATAATTGTTATACTCAGCCTTCCTCAAGTGTCTTTTATTATATTCAGTTACCTTCTTATCCTTTTTATTCAATCTATGGGAATAGATTGCTCTCACTCTGCTTTTCATGAGTAGGGGAGACAACTCATATCAATTAATATCGGTTCCACATGTATAGAAGAGAATTCAAATCAGTTAATACTTGCCTGTCTTACTTGTCCACCTCTTCCGCATAATTTGCTTTACAGAAAAAATTTACATGAGTTTAAGTTGCATCATCCCTAGTTTGATCTCAATGCAATATTGATCCATGCACGCTCAAGTTAAATATATAACAGTGGTTAGGTTTCTTTTTTTATATATATATATTTCAGATTGAGTGTTTTTTTTTTTTTTTTTTTTTTTTTTTTGTAACATTGATGTTAGGATGTGCGTTGTGGTGCAGTGAATATCAGCTCAGAACAAGAAATCAGAGAGCCAAGCTCAAATTCAAGTTGAATTCGTTGCATTATTCTCCCTCCACCTATGGGTTAGATAGCAGGACAGATTCGGTTCAGTAACCTTGCTTGGCAACCAGTCTACCACAGAAAGTAATGGCAAACTGCTGTGGGAAAATTTTCGGCTAGTCATATCTCTTTCAAGACATGTTCACCCAAGTGTGTATCACATATAGAACTTAACTGAACATTGATGTTAAATTAGAATTCACTGATAATACATTTTCTATATTTTTCCATATTAGAAGTAGAAAAATCTGTTTGTATCCTATGTTTGCATTCAATTTCCATTGCTTCAAAACTAATTTGTACATTTTTTGACAGGTATCAAGCACTCCAAGATCAAAGCCTCCAAATTTTGATAAAAGGTGATCTAATTTCTTCCTTCATACTTTTTCATTTTTCTTTTTTTTTCTTTTGCTTTTGTTTTTTAAATCTCAGAATTTAATCCCAGATTTTATACTTCTGAATTCATAATAAAAAGTAGATTATAAAGAAATTACTGTTGATACAGTTTGTAATAAAGCTTTTTACAAATATAGACATTTTTGTGTATTTCTAAGAAATCAATGAACTTTTTACCTGATACAATTTTCTGATATTTGGAACAGTAAAAATCCTTGTCTGATGTTTACTAGTAGAGTAAGTATGATGTATAAAACACAAAAGCTGTAATGAAACCAGTGCACATCACTAATCACTTACCTAAACACATCTTTATGATGTATCTTTCAATTCAGATATGTGTAAAAGGACTATATGAATAAAGACAAAAAGAAAACATTTCTTAGCTGACATGTTTTGATTCATATATATATATATATATATATAATAAGTGGTGGATCTACTATGAAATTAATGAAGCTTAAGCTTCAGGGTTCCTAATGCCAGAGGAGCCCCTGAAGCATTTTTTTAATGATTGAATTTTTCAACAAAATCAATTTCTTTTATCTTTATTAATAAAAAAGGACATTTTAGTGATAGAATCCAAAGCCAATTGGCTGAAGTAGCTAATGTTGTTCTTAAAATATGCTCTAATACCCATTTCATATGGCCTCAAAATTCCCCTGTAATTGGTCAAATTTTAAAATTTTCTTGGAACACCTGATACACCAGTTGCATGGTCTTGTTGAACTTGCCAGAATCTATTCATTACCTACATTTTAGCAGTTAGACCCTCGAATCTATTGTTGCTGGTTGTAAAGTGTTGGGAGGGAATATATGTTAAAGCTTCAGGGCCTCCAAAATGTGTAAAATGATATGAGGAAAATTTTTCTTCACCAAAGTGTTTAGTCTTCTAAGGAAATACATCAAAGTGAAAGGGAAAATTTTAATTTGTATCTTGTATTTCTCAACTATGGATTAAATAGCAGGATATACTGGGTCCTATAGTCTTGGTTAGCAACTAGTCTAGCACAGAAAGTCACAACAGCCTATTGTGAGAATTCTTCTGCCAAGTCAGTCACAAATCAAAAAATTGATATGATCAGCTAAAACTGTATTCATACATAGCAATAAAGTGGCAGAAAAATAGTTTCCATTTGTGTTTTATTTATTTTGTCTTTACAAATATATTTTGTTTATATCTGAATCTTTACACACACGTACACACACACACACACACACACTTTCTGATGAATCATAATTTTTAAGTTAATAACTGAATAACCTCCTTGCGAGTTCCATAAAAATTGTTAAATATTTGAAGTTGACAAAATATTACAAGAACAATCATAAATAGAAACACAGGTCAGTTATAAGGAAGTAACAGGGCACAAATGAAAAACTGAGATAGTTTTTCATTTCATTGAAAGACAAGAGAATGTTATTCTAATATGTATTCATGTTAAATATTCGTTAGATGATATTTTTGAGAATCCTGAAATTTTTGGCAATGAAGTGTATTTGCACTTGGTCACAGATATTTTGAAATTTGAGGGAACGTATTTTGGTAAAAAATGTCAGCCAGGTGCATAAAAGAGAAAACAATTACAAATTGGGATTTTTATTTTGGCTACCAGGGTCAGAGGTTTATGCCCAACATTCATATTTGTACCAGAAAATAGCTGTCAGTGGCACAGAAGTGATGTCAAGCTGACAGAAAGTTTTTAGTAGCAATTTTGATTTTGATTTTGAAGAGTCTGGACACAACCGTTGAAGCGTACAGTTGAGTAAAATTGGGTCTCCCCGATGAGAGTGCTGACAACTCTGACCAAACAACCTCCCAACCCATGACATGTCACCAAAGATGTCTTTGTATGAAAAGGAAAATAAAGTATATTTTATATTTTATTTACAGGAGTCCAATCTATTGTTTTCGACAAGGAATTTGTTGTAGTTTATTGTTTTACAGGGATGAGGACAACAAAGAAAATGAAGAAAAATATTATATGAAATTAATTTTTGTGGAAAAGTCGGGTTGAGTGGTCCTCAACAAAAAGCATTTATGATTTAAATTTAAAGTTTTAATTGTCGCCCTAGAAGTTTTGAGATCGTAGCAGTGAAGACTGCCAAATATATGAAGTTTATTTTCTGTCATCATTCGACATCATGGTTACTGCAACATTCATCAAGTTGTCATTGATTAATCCAGACATTGTGGAGCCCAAACAAACAGAGGTGTTTCCCAGAAGAATTATATAGCCAGTGGTATAGAAGTGGTATAGAACATTTAGAGTTTATTTCTAATTCAGGCTTTCATTTTCCCGACAACTTGATTTTGCTTTTTGATTTACATTTGTAAATCTTTTATGAAACGCAGATATTTTATGAAGCAACTGACTTTAGTATACTGTGCAACAGACAAAATCAAAAACAAGCAACGCAGTGCATGAAAATAAAACTATAAAATGGTGACAATTTATTCATCGCATCCTACATATTAGAGTGGAGCGGAAGAATCTATAGAACTCCTGCCTAAACAATAAACTGTTTAAAGTTAAACCAACCATAGGAGAAACTATAGATGTGCATTGTGAAGCAGTGGATATCGGCTTGGAATGTTGTGGGGCAGTGGATATCAGCTCGGAACATTGCGGGGCAGTGGATATCAATTCAGAACAAGAAATCAGAGAGCCGAGTTTGAATTCCAGTTGAATTTGTTGCATTCACATACGCACAAATGCACTTGGTTAAGGTATTAATCTATCTCTTCTCTCTCCAGCTATGGGTTAAATATCAGGACAGATGGGGTTCTATAGCCTTGGTTGGCAACCAGTCTATCACTGAAAGTAATAGCAACCTGCTACAGGAAAATCTTCTGCCCAGTCAGTCATGTTTCTTTTGAGACATGATCACCCAAGCATGTATCACATATGGTACTTAACTGACTGATCTGGATAAAAGAAGTGAATAGCAGGACAGATTGGGTTCTATAGCCTTGGTTGGCAAACAGTCTCCAGCAGAAAGTAATGGTAACCTATTGCAGGAAAATCTTCTGCACAGTTAGTCATGTCTCTTTCAAGACATGATCACCCAAGCATGTATAACATATGGTACTTAACTGAATGATAAGAGAAACTAGAACAGAAGTGATTATGTCCATTCTCCATATTGGACATACTACCATAACCCATTCATATATCCTAAAAATGGAAGATTCTCCGCTATGTGCGGCATGCCAAGAGCCATACACTATATAAAACAAACTGCAACAATTTTAATTTAATCTGATTAAAATACTAAACAACAAACTTAAAACTTCCTTTTACTCTTTTCTTGTTTCCTTGATTGCTACAATCTCCAAAAATTTAAATGCAACATCAATTGTCATCTTTAGTCTTTTTGAATCTTGTTCAATACCTGTTGTACCCAGTCATTCTTCAATACCTGTTGTACCCAGTCTTTTCTCTCACTGTAACCCCCCCCCCACTACACACTAATAATAGTTCTGCCTATTTTGGGGTGAAATGATTTTTAAAAAAAAAAAAAAAAAAAAAAGCCTGTTAGAGAATGCCTTTCTCACATTTCAAATCATTGTTTATTATAGACATTTAAATATTTTGCTTTTGCATTTATTTTTTTACAGACTATTTGGTTTGAATCTGATTTCATCATCAGCAGATATGACACCACAGGTGAGTAGCATTTGACTAAAATCTTCATTGACAAAAAAATTTGATCTTGTTTTGTTTTCATTCTTTTGCAGTAAATTTTATCCTTCAGTTATTACATGCTTTATTTCAAGTTAGTCATACCAACTATTTTACGTACCTCTTATTATCTATATTCCTTTAGGTAACTGCTTTTTTTTTTGTCTTTGCTAATTTGCTCTTGAAAAACTCCGGTAGCAAGGAGAGAGGCGGAGAGAGAGAGAGAGAGAGAGAGAGACTTTATAAATATCTCACACATCACAAATTTCTCCATTAAAAGCATTAATGGAGTATAAGAGAACAAATATCTGGTTTTTGTCTATTCTCCAAGGCCCACATAGTTGATCAGTGATATACTAACACTTTAGTATGATAGAATGGAGAACTCAAATAATTCGAAGAAATTAATTAAAAATAATGAATTGTGCCTAAAAACATTTTATATACATTACCCGAACATACTAGTATGTCATGCCAGTTTAGGGTTGACTATTTGCCTGTATTTGCCATTGTGGTGCAAGATGTGCGTTGTGGTGCAGTGGATATTGGCTCGGAACAACAAATCGAGGAGCTGAGTTCAAATTCCAGTTGAATTCCTTGCATTCACTTACACACAAATACCCTTTGGAAAGGTATTAATCCATCTCTTCTCTCTAGTTATGGGGTAAATAATAGGACAGATCGGGTTCTATAACCTTGGCTGACAACCAGTCTATTGCAGAAAACAATGACAAACTACTATGGGATAATCTTCTGCCCAGTCAGTCATGTCTCTTTCGAGACATGATCGCCCAAAGCGTGTATCACATATGGCACTTAACTGACTGATTTGCCCATAGCTGAGGCCCTAAAAGGTGCTACCACCCTGGGAACACTAGCAATTAAGCAGTGGTTATTCACTCCTCAAAATATCCTGATCAGAGGCTTTGTTGCCAGTTGTAGTTTATTGTCATACTCAGGAGTAAGCTGACATGTATGAGCACTTGTCAAATTTTTTGGATATATTGCTCAATCTATCTTTTTATCTCTTGCTATATATATATATATATAGCCATACAAACAAACGAAAAATAATGATAGAAATAAAAGTATTATTTGGTTTAACCCACCATGTAACTTAGAAGTAAAATCCAAAATAGGGCAAATATTCTTTAAATTAATCAATAAAAACTTCCCAAAAACTCAGAATTAAACAAAATATTCAATAGGAATTCAATCAAATTATAGGTGTCCTTGGAATTTAGAAAATTACATAGAAAAAACAAAATGGTACAAATCTAATTAATAACAAATAACATCATTAACAAGGAATGTAACTGTAGGGACAAAAACAAATGCCCACTTAACGGATTTTGTAAAAGAGAAGGGGTTATTTATAAAGCAGCGGTACATGACATAGATGAACAAAGAGAAAGATATCTAGAGTCTACTAAAAACAGTTTTAAAAACAGATGAAATAATCATAAATCTACATCAAAAACCTCAAAAATTGTACCAAACTGGCTAACCATGTGTTGAAATTAAAATTGAAAAATGGGAAAGACCCTGATATAACTTGGATTATAGTGAAAACAGACAAACCATACAATGGTAGCAATGTATGCAGATTGTGCCAGGAGGAAAAGTTAGGCATTATATTGTATCCAGACCAAAAAAAATGACTAAATGAAAGATCAGAAATTATGTCCAAATGTAATCACACCTATTAATACATACTAGAATCATACAAACATGGATGAAAGTGTTGTAAGATCCTTGAATAATTCCTTCCTAATTTTGAAAATTTTTGGTTGATTAAAAATTCCAGTTGCACGTTCATTAAAAATTCCTATTTGTACATTTGAAAACTGGAAAAATTAGTTATTATAAATCGCCTGAAGATACCGAAAGATAACTCATTTTGAAATGAAAATATTCAAAAGTTCTACAATATAAATGTATTGAACACTTTTTAATACAGTTGTGTCCTGGTTTAATTTAATTATGACCAAAAACTAACTAATTATATATATATATATATATATATATATATATATATATATATATATATGTCTCAATTTGTCCCACATAGGGAAATTAAGACATGAAAAAAGTGAGTAGAATATTAAAAGATAAATATAAAGGGAGTTTTACTTGTTATGGCTGTAGGAATGACATGGACAGCACAGGTGATATTTTAATATTCCTTATTTAGAACACATGCTATTACATCCATTGTTCTGACAACTGTCCTTCATGAGAGTTAAGCAGCATTTTATTATTGTATAATGTGACAATTTATCCCACACAGAAAAATTAAGTCTTTGTTATGACCTAACTGCCACAGCATAAAATATAAAAAGAAAGATGAAAAAAAAAGATGTTAAACGTGTTATCAAGTGGTATGGCCAAGATTTCCACTTTGGTAGTAGATGATTCTCTCACAGGGTCAGATACACGGACAAGGAAAATAGCTAACAGAGACAAACAACAAAAGCTGGGATTTTAATTTAACAAAATTTAATATAAAACAACAATGATACAGGGAAACAGGTTTGTGTTGAAAGGTGTGTGCAATGTATACAATATGAGGATAAAAAAGACTTATCTTTTGTCCATAGCCTGAAATAAAAAAATATACTTCTTTTTCTTCTCTCTCTCCTTTTTATATTTTCTTTTTTCTTTTCTTTTAGTTAAGTTCTTTACTTTCTTTTCAAAGTTGCAAGCTTCTGTTGCCAAATGATGAGTGTTTCTTTTTCACCATCTTGACAGCATAAAATTTTCTTTCAGTTGTAAATGTTGAGTTGATCAATGAATTCCCAGTTTTCCTTAAGTGGAAGAATCAAACAAGCCCTTACATTTAGTGATTAAGACACTTAGTAATTCACCATTGATTTTTGGTTTGTGACTATTTAGTCAATCAAGTAAATGTCTGCATGTGGCATTGTATTAAAATTGGTGAGTTGGATGCAATGTTTGGTCTTCTTCATTAACAAATCTCCTTGTATGTTGATATAAAAATAAGTGTTTATCCCAAGATGTCTGCTGTCCAACCGGTTTTCAAGTATTTCCCCCTACAATCTTTCATACAGGGTCACATGAATCCACACATGTGATGTGATACTTTTAGCCATCAGCCAATCCTCTTTCTAAGGGTCATTGTCTGGCTTATGTTGACTGTTGGACATGAAGAGAAGATAAATATTACAGTTAGAGAGTGAGAGAAATAGTTATAGTATGTTAGTACAGTCAGGATTAAGAGTGAATACATGAAAACATAACCACATATATGAAAAAAGCAAGCAAAATGTGAAAAGACAAATATAAAGGAGGTCTCCCTAGGTGATATTCCTTTTTTAGGACACAGGTTTTTCACTTAGTGTCCTGAGAGATGTCCCTCTTGAAAGTTAATCAGAAACTTTTTTCCCTTATTATTTGGATATTCTTATGTTTTTATTTAGTTGATCTTTGTGAGCACTTGTCAAATTTCTCATTATATATATATATAATATTGATTGTTTAATTATTTAGTTTCTGGTCATAATAAGATAAGACCAGTGCACATTTGTATTAAAAGGTGTTCAATACAACTATATTGTAGAAATTTTGAATATTTTCCATTTGTAAACGAGTTATTACGTGACCTAGGTTTCTACCACAAGTGGTGTCTTCAGGCGATTTTCAATAACTGATTTTACCGTTTACCTTTTTTTAAGAACACTCATGTAACTGTGTTTTTATTTTAATGCTCACATGGCAGGGAATTTTTGAACGTGCAATTTTTTAAATTACAAAGAATTATGATTTTCATCTATGGTTGTATGAACCTAAGAGGTATTTTTTAGTATTGTTACACTTAGTCATAATTTCTGTTCTTTCATTCAACAGTTCGTTTTTGTTTGGGAATAGCATATTCTCTAACTTTTCTTCTTGGCACAGTCTACATATTTTGCCACCGTTGTAATGTTTGGCTGTTTTTACAATGCTCCACGTTATGTCTGGGTCTTTTCCATATTTTGATTTCAATTTCCCACATGTGAGCCAATTTTGTACAGTTTTTTAAGTTTTCTATTTTAAATGTAGACTTGTGATTGAACCACCTGGTCTTAAAGGTGTCTTTGGTTGAACCAAAATATATTTTATTTTGGCTATTTAAGTCATGTACCTTTGCCTTGTAAATGACTTCTTTTGTGTTGCAAAGTCCTTAAAGTGGACATTTATTTGTGTCCTTGCAGTTGCATTCTTTATTAGTGGTCTTGTTTTGTACACTTGTTTTTGAAATCTAAGTTTCTGGCATTTTGTTTTTTTATGAAACTATCTAAATTACTAGTGCAACTATAAATTAGCTTGATTGTGTTTCCATTAAAAATTTTGTTTAGTTCCAATTCTTTTGGAAAGTGTTTATCAGTTTAAAAAATATTTGTCCTATTTTGGCCTTTACCTCTACATTAAATGGCGGGTTGAACCAGATAATGTTACATTTTCTATTATCGTTTTTTGTTTGTTTGTTTGAGAATTATATCGTAAAATGTTTTTATGGCCAGAGTTTCTTAGTGCATCTTTGTTTGACAAATTATTAGATAGCCTGTATTCAATTTCTTTATGAATGTGTTTAATTATACTTTTGGGATGGTTGGATTTTGTATTTATGTATGTTAACTTAGTGTTTGTTTTCATGTATGGCAAGACATTACCAGTTTGTAAATTAAATTCCACATCTAAATATTGTACCACTTTTCTATTTGTTTCTACTATTATATCAAAATTTAGTTTTTTGAATAGTTTGAAAAGTTCTGATAGCACCAGACAACAAAAGAAAAATTGATAAAATAAAGAAAAAAAAACCCGGTAAAATCAGTTATTAAAAATCACCTGAAGACACCACTCATGGTAGAAACCTAAGTCACATAATAACTCATTTACAAATGGAAAATACATATATATAATACTACAAATAAGTGAAAGAACATGCAGATTAAAAACCCACTGTTCAAGCATTTACTTTTATAAAGAGTGTTCAATACAGAGTAGAGCTTAATATTGTAATTTTGTTATTACGGTGGTTTATAAAAGCATATTATCACTACACAAAAATTTTCATGTTTCAGAACAAAACTGTTCCTCTGAAGATGATATGTTAAAATAAATGAAAATGATTTATTTTTAAAATATAAGATGAATTCATGGTTATTTAGAAAATTAGAGAGTGGTAGTTGGAGGAAATGCTTTAAGTGTGTCAATATTGTTCAATAAAAAATGAGAATTAGGTAACATGGAGATTTAATATTTGGGTTATGAAAGTGGGCAGGATGGCTTGCATCTAGACATGTCAATTTTTAATTTTGTCTGGATAAGATACATAGTGGGACCTTAGATTTTTTTCAATGAGTAGACAATAATTTTTAACAGGAGGTTTGAATTATTTTTTTTTATTTAATAATAGATTTTTTTTAACTACTATCTATGAGTAAAGGGGCTGGAAAGTTTAATGTAAGAATTAAGATTAAATAATATATAATTTTTAACAGGAGGTTGGAATTAGTTTTTTTTATTTAATAATAGATTTTTTTAACTACTATCTATGAGTAAAGGGGCTGGAAAGTTTAATGTAAGAATTAGGATTAAATAATTATGGTATACTTAGTTATATTGTATTAAGAACAACAATTAAGTATTGTGTTATTCATTTATTTTATTAAAATATTTTTCATTTTTTTAATTATGTTAGAGTATAAGTTATAAATAAAACATGGTAATTAACTGAATTTTAAAGAAAATTATTTTGTCTGAGTAAAATACATAGTGGGACCACACAGTACTTAAATAGGTAAATAATTTTAACAGCAAGTTGGATTTTTTTTTTTAATTGCTTCATGAGTAAAAGGGCTAAAATGTTTATTATGATTAAATAATTATGGTATATTAAAGTATATATTAGTTAAGAAAACCAATTATTGTGTGGGTCTTTTATATTATTAAAGTAATTATTATTAATTTTTAAGTTATATTAGAGCATAAGTGATAATTGGAACATTGTAGTTTTTTCATAAATTAAAATAGAATTGTTTTGTCTGGGTAAGATATATTGTGGGAACAGATTATTTAAATGGGCAGACAGAAATCTTTTACAGCAGGCTGAACCTCGAGGTTTTGTCCTGAAACATGAAAATTTTTGTGTAGTGATATTATGCCTTTATCAACCATTGTAATCACAAAATTCAAAATTCAAAATTACAATATATATATATATATATATATATATATATATATATATATATATATATGTATGTATGTATGTATGTATGTATATATACATGTGTATATTGCTTTTTAAAAAAAATAACAAAAATAAATAACATTGAAAACATGCAAAAACAAAGACAAAAATCCCTTGAAAATGTCTATAGAAGTGACATGAAGCATTTGGGATGATAAAAATTATGCACAGTTTTTATATTCCTCAACTCCAACAAAACAGAAAACATAATAAGAAATTAATTAAATTTTCCTTGTCGGCTGTATTTAATGAAAAATATTTGAAAGAAAGGTTGCTGCCCAAATATACATATATATTCACGATGTATATATATATATATATATATATATAATAATCTATATACAAGCCTGTTTTGCTATATCATAACTCATCAGTGTGGCTAGACATTTGTTTACTTTCAGCCAGGATCGAAACTCAACCGATTTGGTGTCAGTTGAAGAACATATACTTAATCTATTGACACATGGCTGAGAGAGGAGGAAATTTTAATGTGTTACATATATATGGTATATACATATGCCAGTAGCTGAGAGATCTCAATTCATAATTGGAGAACAATGCATAAGTCACACACACACACTATATATATATATATATATATATATAACTCACAATTTGTTCCATACAGGGAAATTAAGACACATGAATAAAAGCAAACAGAATGTGAAATATAAAGAAGGTCATATTTGTTATGACATGTCAAGCAACAGTGAGATTTTTTTAAATTCCTTATTGAGGACACATGGTTTTTCCTTTGTTGTCTTGACCGCAGTTTCTCTTGGGAGCTAATAATCAACAGAATTATTCTTACCAACTGACTTACTGTCACCCACAGGCTTTCATGTGACCCTCACAACATTAGTAAATTTGTCCTGATAAAAGGGAGATAACTGTCTACTCCCTCCCTGCAGCCTCGTTTCTGTAGCTCTAAATATTCCAATCCAAAATAAGTCCAGCAAATGATGCTACAATTTGTAATTGACGAGATTGCTGATGATCAACAGGTTGTAGTTGGAGGTGCTATTATGCAACGTATGCAGTTGTTTAGGAATTGTGGGGAAATGTTTGGGAAGTTTCAAAAGAAATAAATTCCAACAGATAGAGCCTAGATGATTTTTATACAGTATATAAAAAAAAATAACATTATTCAAGAAGAGAGAAAATATATATGTGCACAGATAGCTAGAAAAAAAAACAGAAAAGAAAAAACATATATATATATACATTATAGTTTGCTATTAGAAAAGGTGTAGCTGATTGAAATTAAGAAGATGGCCTATTAAGAAAAATGTCAGATCCAAGCAAGTCCATCAGTTCTTCAGAGAAAATTATCTGAATGAAAAAGTATGCTTTCCGGGGAAAAAAAAGGGGGGGGGGAATAGAGTCTTGCTAGACTTTGACGCACTTCATATCCAAATGGTAAAGCATGCCACAACGATAGGCCCATTTCGCCTGAGAAGCAGGCAGCGGTGTGGCAGAGGAGGGGGAAGGTTTCAAACGGTTATTGATCTCATCAGGTCCAGAGTTGGTTGTTATCTTTCCTCTTCAGTCCTAGAGTCTTCATCCTAGTAATCTTCATTTCCGACCACCTCCGTTTTTATATCACATACTTGAGTGGCTCTCAAGCCTTCTAGTGAGTGCTAGCAGAAAAATGTTGGAAATACTTTGGTAGCAGCGAAAGCTGTATATTGCCTAGAAGTGTCAATGATTGGAGCATAAATCTGCATTGTGAACAAAAATTTTTCAAGCTAGGCTAGTCTATTCTTTTAAGAAGACTGGTGTTACACAATGATGTAGCTAAGGGAGGGCTGTCCGTCTAGAGTAGCACGTTTTGGAGGCGGTACTTATATATTTATCATTAAATGTGACCTAATAACAGTGTATTTTATTGTTTACACGTCGCACAATTATTCTATTGTTATTTATGAAGTTTGTGATAATTTTGAAGACAACACTAAACACATCTTGAAGTTACTCGGCCTAGAGATCCAATATTAAATCACTTTCACTCAGTGATTTAGAAACGCAGGTGAGAATGTATAACAATGCAAACTGCAAAGTCTATCTTTCTTTATGAATACAATAACCTGTAAAGGTTTATGCGCATTGTATTGTATTGCTCAAACTTGAGGGTTGCCCCAGGCGGCAAAAAACATTAACTACACCACTGGATGCAGGTTCAATTCATGCTGGGGAGCACATTTTCTTTATTAAGATTTCTCGAATGTGCAGACAGATAATCATAATTCACACGGTTTAAAATAAAAATAGGACCTTAGAAATGTGGGCATCTATTTTACGAGTATCCACTACTAACATCTGAATAAACACGTCAAATAAATGAATAGACAAAAATGTAGGTACCGCCATTCATTTTCGATATCGAACTGAATTTTTCAAAATAAAAAAAAAATTTTTCCAAAATTTTGTACGTGTTAGAAAAGAATTTTTTTTTACATAATTAAAAAATACTTTGATCTGTTCTCTTAAACTTTCTGACGGAAAAACTTCATTTCTAAGTTTGGGGCCTATTTTTAATTATATGCTGTTTTTTCAGCGATTTAGTGCAAGTAACTAATTAAGTAAGTAAAATTAGTCAAAGCAAAGACGTGGTGAAGAAAAATTACTAGGAAAGAGTGTATTATTTTTACACTTACGGTGTCATCCGAAGGAAGGATCATTAGAGTTGTCGTCATAATCCATGTTTGTGTCAGGTTCCTCTTCACTTTCCGACTCCTGTTGGTGTGAAGGTCCTGCCTGTTGGTGACGATGATATGGTGCCAATGCTTCTTCACGAAAAAGCAGCTGGTCACCTAGGATTTTCTGCAAGTACTGGCCTTTGGCAGGAGGGATGAAAACCAAGAGACTTTGGATGTCTGCTGTTTTTGTGGGGTTTAGCAGGACAGGACTGTCATACTTTGGTGTTAAAGGTACATCGTTCAGGTTGAATGCTGAAGGACGGTATTTGGACTTTCCAGGCATGAGACGTACTGTGTCAAGGGGTGTTGCTGCACCATAAACCATGCCAATGTAGTACCCCTCCTTGAAGTTTTGTCTGAAGTCGAACCTACGAGCTTTTGAGAACTGGTAGGGGTATTTTGGCTTTCGGTGGACTATGTACTTCCTCAGAGCCTCGATGTCCAAGAACTCATGCTGCCCCACCTTTATGACCTCATACCCATCGTAGACTGAGGATTTTATGAGGTGAACATAAGTGTCCAAGTCATAAATTTCTCCATGAAGACGTATCTCCTTTTCTATGTTACCAAATGCACGGTCACAAGCCATGTAACTATGGCCTGGTACAAGATAATAATGAGTAATGTTCTTTAGCCTATCACTGTGTAGTTCTCTGAGGTAAAACAAGATCAAAAAAATGTTTTTATTTTGACCCCAACAGTTGTCACTGAATACCACTAAGTTTCCAAAATTATTGGCTGCATATTCCTCGGCTAGCCACTTGCGAAGGCACGTCGTAATCTCCACTACCCCTCTTCCAGCGGTCACCTCATCCCACACATAAAACTTTGACTTAGTTTTTTTCACATCATGAATACACAGGTTGTACAACCACAGCTTTCTTTTGTAAAACGAAACACTAGTACTCAGTTTCGGAATAGGTTGTGTCTGCTGAAGATCCAGGCAAATAACCCTAGTCTGATCATCCGTGTTCTTTGCAAAATCGCGCATCACCTGTTGCCCCTCACTTGCCAAAGCCTTGTGTAATGCCAGCTTCATCGTCTTCTCCTGCTCCAGGTCTTTGTTCCCAGCATCTACAGCACCTGTAATTAATGCATTAAACTCATCACAAGTGCTGCAGGTATCTGTCTGTGGCGGCTTCAAGGATATATTGAACTTTGTGTTAAAAACGTTACGATAATACGACTCTTTCACAAGCTGGACTAAAGGGTGGTGTTCACGCATCCAATCCTTGTACATAACGTACAGACGTGATATGCTGAGGGACGATTCCATGTATCGGCGGTGTGGAGATTTCGCACGGGTGTAATGGCTAGACACAGTTTGTAAACTCATTATGTGTTGAACAGCACAGTCTTTATCTTCAATGGCAACCCTTACTGTCGAATGCTTTTCCTGTTTGTCAGGTACAGGATTAGCAATCACCATTTTTTTTAATGCATTTTCCAGCCTCCTCCTCTTCAAACCGAACATAGACAAAAATCCAGTCTTGCACACTTGGTATGTGTTATTACTGTATACCACGGTACACTGCATGGTGGAAGCATGTTGTGTCCCAGGTGCATCAGGGCGAGTTGTCTTCCTATGTCTCTTGATCGGATTTAAGTGCACTATTTTTTGTAAATAGGCATTTTGCAGATCGTAGTTACCTAATTCCCAAAACTCTTTGAACAGAGCCTCAATCACTGGCCTAGTCACTTTGTCAAAACAACCATCACGACACGGTGGACCTATTTTACGAGCTTTGACATAAGTTTTGGTCCACACGCTAGTATAAGCCTGGCCAGCATTGCGCTTCTCTTTCGCCACATTTCTTTTCCATTTAGAAGGTTGTCGTACTCTTTTTCGACCACGAGACGATTCCCCCAACTCCAGTACATTACTCTCACTAGATGTTGAACTCATAATCACTAATTTTCAACGATAAAATGATAATAAATAACGGAACAACAGGCTTTCAAGCAATAATGAGCGTAAGATCAGAAATCTCACTGATCCACGCGGCTCACAACGATCTGATTCGTCGAAAAAACATGTCTCGCGTCTTCCCATTGGCTGGGTGTATCCGAGATGGTGTGCGTCACGCACTCCTATTGGCTCCCTCTCGCTCGCTCCCAACATAAACAAACGCTACCGGCATATCACGAAAGGCCAACACCCGGCATGAGTCTGACAGTGTACACTGTAGTGTACAGTCAAACAGGAGCGTATTCGACGTCATTGTGTACCATAGGAATTTAGATCTTGTAGCGAGTACTTAAAGATACAATCGAGTTGCTTTCGAGATAAAGAAAAGTCTAGGGAAAAGTGTTTTAGTGTTTATCCTTGATTTTATTTTTCACATACATGGCGGAAAGTACCTTTTTCTACTAAAGGCCTCTTATATATATATATATATATATATATATATATATATATATATATAATTTTTTTCTCGGGTTATATACAATTTTAACAAGTCAACAAAATTCCTAAAAGCTAGCAATCGTTTCTTTTTTAGAAATAGTAATAGTTTATTAGAAGTTGCCTCCCTTGAAAGACCTGAGCTGATTCAAGGTTGATAACTTCTCTGGTCACAATATTTTTATTTAATGTATTTATTACACTTATGATGCATTGTCAAACGTTGTTATTATTTCTATTAGTCAATTTTACAACAGTGAATACAAATCAGAATTAAAAGAAGTAATGCCCAATTGAATTTTTACTAAACTAAGTGAATTTGACAGCCTGTAGAACAAATCTGACCTCATCAATTCATCCCAAGATCTTTAACAACTTAATATTTGTTTGCTTTTCAGTGTTTGTATTTAAAAAATTAAAAATTATTAAAAAATCTTTTGGTTCAAAGATTTGTATTAAGTTTTACAATTTTTGATTAGTAAATATAGTCTTAATAGCTTAATGATCTAACCACCCCAAGGCTTTGAAGAATTTTAAAAACATTTTTGAAACTTTATAAATTATTATAATTAAAAAAGGAAAAATGAAAATAATTCTTGTAAAAATTCATGATTCATCGAAAAAAATTTTGAGGTATCGTCTGGTATTTCCGAGAAGAGGTGAAAACATCCATACCGGAAGAGATCTCATTGGCACAATTTTCAATTGGAGGTTGAAAATGTCAGTTCATGGAGTGTCACAAAGCAAATCATGGAGTCATTTCCAATTAGCATGCTGGTATAGGTCTTATGGATAGAGGATTCCTGTTTAATAGGTGCTTAGAACGAAACATCAATAGCTACTACAAAGTGGTCAGAATTACCAAGAGGGCAGTATTGCGAAGCTCATCAACAGTGAAGAAAGGAGATGAGAAATAAATCAAATAATGAAGTCAGTTTTGCTAAAGAAACAAGTAGGGAAGTCCATGATTTCAGTAAGGGTTTGGGCAATACAAAAATTTAATGTTTGCGTACTGGCAACATCAGTAACTTTAGAATGTTTCAGCCACATGTCTTGGTGATTGTAGAGTTGAGTTAAAGGGAGATAACTGATACTGAGACATCTGGAAGAGGCATGGCTCATGGAACTAAAACAATCTATCCCGGCGAATGAAGTAAAAGGTTCAGTTCAAAATTCCAATCGCCCCAAGAAGGTCTGAATGTACAATGGCTGAAACGGCATCAATGTGTCAAGAAAGTTGAGAACACTGTAAATAGTGTAAATAATTACAATACCTCATCTCAGAAATATAGACAGATCCTGAAGAAGGCCCGAGTGCACAACAACCAAAATGTCATGAATGTGTTGACAAAGATGAGGGCAACAGTTTGAACAATGTAAATAGTGTAAATAATTACAATACCTCATCTTAGAAATATAGATAGATCCTGAAGAAGGCTGGAGCGTGCAGTGCCTGAAATGTCATGAATGTGTCAACAAAGTAAACACTCATGCATGCTGAGAAAAAATAAGTTTTAAAAAACACAAAAATAAAAATATTTGATATTAATATATTTAAACACCTTCCTCCATTATTTTTTTTAATTTTTTGTGGGATGATTGAAATCCACAACAGTCATGTGTAGAGGAAAGTCTAACAAAAATTAGTCAAAAGAAAAATGTCCCTATTCTTTACAATTTTTGCAGTTTTCTGTTCATTTTTGCAGGAAGAAAATTACACTATTTACATTGTTTGGACTATTGTCCTCATCTTTACGGCCATGTTTATGATGTTTCGGCGTTGTACACGCCAGCCTTCTTCAGGTGCTAGGAATTTTGAACCAAACCCTTTATTACAATCACTGGGGTATATCCTTCTCATTCCATGTGCGATGTTACTTCTGGTAGCTATGTGCATTTTTAGAACTGTTTAAAAATTTTAAAAAATGTCCCTTAATTGTTCAGAAAAATACCTGATCCACTTGATCGTGTTTATATTTTCATCTCCAGTGGATAAAAATTTTATGACAAATCACAACAATATATATTTTTCTATTAAAATATCTATGAATTCATGATGTTGGGGTAGTCAAAAAGCTCCTTTCAGACAGCCTTTTCCCAAGAACTACCAACCTTTGTGGGACAGGCTCCCATCTAGATGGGTGAACACTTGGGGATTACAGGTGCTCTAAGTTTGGATGTGCCGGTGGTTTAATGGTTGACAACTTGGAATCAGAAATATTTAATTACTTGCAAATACCATTAAAAAAGGCATGAATCCAGCTATTCTCTCTTCCAGCTGGAGGTTAAATAGTAGAACTCATATCTAGAAAAAAAAAATCATTGTTACTCTCACAAGATTTGTATCACTAATTCAATATTATCACAAGAAAACTCTTACTATCTAAAAATATTTCCTATCTTTAAATAACCTGCTAAAGGTTGATAAGCCATAAAAAATCAATAAATTAAAAGCCCAGAACACTTCAATTTTGACTTCTTTGGTCATTATCTATCCTCCTTATCCTCATAATCCCCTCTATTCTACTCGTGCCACTCACCATTCATCATAACATTTCAACTATAACCCACTACCTTGAGTGGCTCTCAAGCCTTGTATTTGATGAAACTTTGTAAAAAAAAATAGTATTAGATTATTTAATATAAATATATATAGAATGGTTCTATTTTAGAAGTTTTGAATTGTTTGCTATTTCTCAGCAGAGTGATGCCAAATTTTCATCTGGTGCCAGTGGTGAGTTGAAAACAGACGAAGCGGAAGCAGCTGTGTCTTCTCTTATGGACGGCAATTATAATGAAACTGAGAGTGCCGCTTCTTTCCAGGAGGCCCTACAGGCTTGGAGAACAAACAACCACTCTGAGGCGGCAGGAGCAGCAGCACAAGCATCAATAGGGTTCGGTACTTCTGTACCTAACGCTGCGGAAATCTCTTCATCTCGGTCAAAACCAACAAAGGATGAAGGTATTGTGTACTGATTTTGTTGTGAATGTTTTAAAGTGTTGCTTTTAATGCAAAAGAATTGACTTGAAATATCTCTGCCTGAAGTTCTGAGATGAGGAGTTAACCATTACTTTTATTATTCAGAAACCAACACTTCAATGTCCAAGATTCATTCTTCTAATCCTCTTTTAATCTACCACTTGACTTGTTCTAATTCTCTATAGTATTCTAATTCTCCAAACTTATTCTTCTAATCCTCGAGACTTGTTCTTTTAATCCACTATATTATTCTTCTAATCCTCTGGACTTGTTCTTTTAATCCACTATATTATTCTTCTAATCCTCTGGACTTGTTCTTTTAATCCACTATATTATTCTTCTAATCCTCTGGACTTGTTCTTTTAATCCACTATATTATTCTTCTAATCCTCTGGACTTTTCTTTTAATCCACTATATTATTCTTCTAATCCTCCAGACTTATTCTTTTAATCCACTATATTATTCTTCTAATCCTCTGGACTTGTTCTTTTAATCCACTATATTATTCTTCTAATCCTCTGGACTTATTCTTTTAATCCACTATATTATTCTTCTAATCCTCCAGACTTATTCTTTTAATCCACTATATTATTCTTCTAATCCTCTGGACTTGTTCTTTTAATCCACTATATTATTCTTCTAATCCTCCAGACTTATTCTTCTAATCTTCTAAACTTATTCTTTTAATCCTAAAGACTTGTTTTTCTAATTCTCTATACATATTCTTCCAATTCTCTAGACATATTTTTCTAATTCTATATACTTATTCTTTTAATCCTTTTGAGCATTTCTTCATTTTTTTTTGTTTTAAAAATATATATGCAGTATCAAAATACTTTTGAAAACTTTATATGCGGGTTCCTCACACTAAAATATGGACAAAAGTCCATATAAACATGTCTGCAAATCCTTCATTTTTGAGTAATTAGATAGATGGCACTGTGTTGGCATGTCAACTATGTTACATTTGTCATTCGTCTACATTTGTGGCTAGTCTGTCGTCAATGTTTAACATGTGTAGTTGTGAGTTAATTGAGAAGTGTTCTATTTAATAATGGCAGTATATTCATATCGTGAGCAGGCAGGTATGATATCAGGCTACAGCAGTGGTGAAGAAATAGCTTAGAGAGTTAAGTTAAAGGGAGATAACTATATGGCTTCCAGAAGTTGTAATGCACATGGAATGAGAATGATATACCCCAGTGATCGTAATAAAGTGTTTGGTTCGAAATTCCTAGCACCTGAAGGTGGCCGAAGTATGCAATTGCCAAAATATCGTAATAATGGCAATAGTTCAAATAATGTAAATGTGTAGATACTATCTCATAGACAAATATTGTGGACATAAGTTTATATGGACTTTTGTCCTTATTTTGGTGTGAAGAACCTGCCCCTAAACTTTGTAAAAATATTTTTATGTACTTGGTGTGTGCATATATATATAGTCATCTGCAGACAGTTCTGTTTTGCTGTATCACTGCTCATCAGTACGGTTAGACTCTGATTGTTTTTAACCCAGGATTGAAATCTGACCAAATTGGCGTCAGTCGGCGATTCTACCTCTGGGCTATGAGCGTTTGGTAGAAGAAAGCAGACTTTTTAGCATATATATTGTCATTATACCCACCCAATAGCTAGAGTGCTCTAATCCATTACTGAATGAGCAATGCGTACATGCCAGAGTAGATACTGTTTTTCAAAGTCTACCATTCTTTCAGAGTGCTCAATCAGGGTGTGAGAGCATACAGAGAGAGTGAGAGAGAGTGAGAGTGTGTCAAAGTACCCAGTAAAGACCCTACTCATTGGTAAGAACAAGAAATAAGGGTGCTGTGTCATTTTAACTTAAAATGAATGAGGTCAAAGATTCTTATGAGAATAGTTTTTTGTGTCAGTCAATTAAATGCCATACTTAATACAGGTTAGGACAATCATGTCCCTTTCAATTCATGACTTACTAGGCAAAAAATTTTCCTACAGTAGGTTACTATTTCCTTTGGTGGTTGACTAGTTGCCAGCGAAGACTATAGAACCCAGTTTGTCCTGCTATTCAATCCATAGCTGTGGGGTGAAGAGATGGATTCAAACTTTTTCTAAGGGTATTTGCACATAAATGAATGTGACAAAACTGACTGGAATTCGAACACTTCTTCTCTTTTGCTTATGAGTAAAATATATCATAGTTTATTGGTGAAGTAAATATATGCATTTACCAAAAACCTGAAAAATACTTTCAGTCCTTAATGGATTTTTTTTCTATGGCCTATCAACCATTTGCAGATTATTTAAATCCAGAAAATATTTTTAGATTGTTAGAATTTTTTTTAGGTAATAATGATTTAGTGATATATATCTTACTAATTAACTTATAGCTTGGGGAGAAAAAGTGGATTCATACTTTTCTTACGAGTATTTGCACATAACACATCACTCAATAAGTTCCAGGCTTGACTTATAGATGGTGCCACTAATAAAAAATCTGTAATTTTTATGAAGTACTAACCTTCAAATGGCATGTGACAAAATTTGTGCCCAATTGGATTATTAGTTTACAAATTACAGTTTTTTTAAGTGAAGCTGCTGTTTCAAATTTTCAAAACAATATAAAAATCTGAATTTCACATGTTGATAAAGCACTGTTTTCTGATGGGAAAAAATACTGTTCAAGCAAAGCAATGGCTTGATAAGTGTTATTCAGACTCTGCTCCATTGGAAACAATAGTTAAAAGGTGGTATGCTGACTTTAAACACGGTCATACAGACATAAATGATGCTGAACACTATGGTCGCCCAAAACCAGAAGTTGTCCTGGAAAACACCAAAAAAATTCAGAAACTCATTTTGGCCGATCGCAAATTGAAGTTGTATGAGATAGCAGAGGAGTAGAACATATCAGAAGGCAGTGTATTCACCATTTTGCACGAACATTTGTCAATGAGAGAGCTGTATTCAAAGTAGGTGCCACGTTTGCTCACAGTTGATCAAAAACAACAATGCACCAATGATTCAGAGTGCTGTTTGCAACTGTTTCAACACAACAAGAAAGAGTTTTTGCATAAATATGAGACAATGAAAAATGGAACTACCACTTCACTCCGGAGTCAAATTGGCATTTAACTGAGTGGACAGCAGCAAGTAAAAGCTGTCCAAAATGACAAATGACACAAACATCAGTAGGCAAGGTTTTAGCCTCTGTATTTCGGAATGCGTAAGGTGTATTTTTCATTGACTACCTTGAGAAAGGAATAATTATCAATAACGAATATTATATAGCATTATTGGTGCATTTGAAGGAAGAAATTGCCAAAAAACAGCCACAAATAAAGAAGAAAAAGTGATCTGTCACCATGACAACACATAGTGTCACAAGTTGATTGCAGCAATAGCAACACTACATGAATTGCACTTTGAATTGCTTCTGTATCCATCCTATTCTCCAGATCTGGCCCTCTACTACTGGCTGTTTGCAGACCTCAAAAGAATGCTCTTGGGAAAGATATTTGGCTCCACTGAAGAAGTTGTATTGGGAACTAAGGCGTATTTTGAGGCCAAAAACAAATTGTTCTCCAAAAATGCATCAAATTGTTAGAGAAACTTTGGAATCAGTGTATCACCCTAGAAAGAGACTATGTTGATGAATAAAGTCGAATTTTGCCTAAAAGTTGTTGTTTTATTAGTTAGACCCAGGATTTATTGAGTGGTATGTTTGGTGAATATAACAAATCAAACTGAAATTGAAATTCAGTGCTCTGATTAACAATTGCCAAGTCATTATCCATTATACTACCTGCACATCTAAGCTTACAGAACCTGATATTCCCAAACAGTTACCCATCTAGGTACTGACTAAACTTGACATTGTTTAACTTGAGTGATTATATGAAAACCAATATTTCAATGTGATATGGTCATATACACATTATACTGTCACACATACATGCTAACAGCACCTGGTATTTTCAAGTGGTCGCTCATCTAGATATTGACCAGGCTCAACTTTCCTTAACTCTGGTGATTGTACAGGAACAGGTGTTTTCAACGTAAGCTCTTACTGGATTTTGTAATCATTTTGAAATTATGAGGTCTGATAATAATAATAATAATAATAATAATAATAATAATAACAATAATAATAAAAATAAACATCCTAAAATTAAAAGTCATAGGAAATCCTGAAGTTTTATTCATCATTTGGTTTCATCCTTCTATGTTAAATAGGCATTTATACTAATAGCAGCACAAGTACAACAGCTATGGCAGTCAGTCTTGCTTCTCTGATGGACAATAGCCAGAGTCACACACTATCCTATGCAGAACGTCTTTTGGTTAAGAAAAATCATCGACTTCCGGTCAACTGGGAAACGAGCTCATTGAATGAAACAGAGCCGTCAGAAAACAAAGACAATTCAGAACAGCTAAAGGCACTGGCTACAGAAGAGTCTTCAACTGTTTTAAATTCATCAAAATGTAAGACTTATTTTTTTGTTCTTTTAAACATTCTCATACAAACTGTATTTTCTGTTGATTTTCATTAAATTCTATGCAAAAAATCAATCAAATATTGAAGATCCACTTCTTCTTTTCTTTTTGTTTCGCAAAGGAAAAAAGATTTTCTTTATCACTCCAGGAAATACCTGATTACTCAGCCAAAGTTTATTTTTACATGAGTTTGTTTCCATAAAAAATATCCCAAGCAACATGTGGACAGATACCAAATATAAACAATGTCTTCTAGACAAACACTCACCACACACACTTACAAATATCCATAATAATCTGAATTTCACATGGATAAAATATAATTATGATTTACTTGCATAGATAAAGCAATATTTTTTTGTTTGTTTGTTTTTGATTGGACTTGGAGTCTGTTAATATTTTAGAGCATTGAAGGAATGTGTCATCCTTTCTTGAATTCGGAGTGTCGTTCTAAATTAAACTAACTTTTCTTAACAAGTCAAATGCACATAAAAACCTGATAAAAATATAATAAGTTGAAAACAAAAATAAAATTACCATCATTTCTTTCTTTTTCTTTCTGTATCTCATTCTTTGATGAAAATTTAATAAAAGTGAAACATGTTATATATATATATATAGATACATACATATATATACATAAACATATATATATATATATAAATATATATACATATATATACATATATATATATATACAAATATATATACATATATATATATATATATATATATATATATATATATATATATATATATATATATATATATATATATATATATATATATATATATATATATATATATATATATATATATATATATATATATATATATATATATATATATATATACAAATATATATATAATATATATATATATATATATATATATATATATATATATACATATATATACATATATATATATATACATATACATATATACAAATATATATACATCACCAATAATTTTCCTAATTACATAGTTGATGAACAAATACGACATTTCCTTAAAAACCTTAACACAAAAAAAAACAACACATGGTAATAGCCCAATCAATCCCAAACATATCACTCTCTTATATCGTAGCCAAATGCACACCAACTACCAACTAGACAAAAATATCCTAAAAAAACTCATAAACACTAATATCTCTCTGACAGACCCCAACAAAAGAATTAAATTTATCATATATTACACTAAATCCACAACATCCAACTCAATCGTCCGCAACGACTCCTCCTCCACCGTTAGCGATTTGCAAAAAAACAATGTAGTGTATAAATTCAAATGCCCCTTTCGAGAATGTATCTTTAACAAACTAAATAATACCTACATTGGACATACTACTAACTCGCTTTCACGGAGACTTACATTACACTTAAATGAAAATTCTAACATATTCTGACATTTAAAACACCACGGCTATCAACACACACTTCTTAGAAAAACACTTGTTGAAAATACATATATACTTAGACAAGAAAATAATAAACGAAAACTTAAAATTCTAGAAGCTATCTACATCAAACAGTTTAAACCTAGCCTAAATAAAATAAATTTCGACACCGCCACTAACATACTTCAATGCCTATAATCAACGGGAGAGGTCATAGTTATTATACTTACCCCCTACACCCATAGTAGTAGCAGTTCCCAGACCAATCCCCTCATGCCACTATACTCTCATTTGACCAAAAACCCACTACCACCATTAACTCTCGGCCTGCAGCCATGTGCGACGAAAAAAATGGACCTGTTTAATTTTCTCTGTATAACTCCACTCTGTTAATAATTTAAATGTTCTATGTTAACTGTATATTAAATGTTTATCCTTTGATAATGGCTTATGTAAGCCGAAAGCTCAGACCTGATAAAAAAATCAACAATTATTGTGATTTCTTGTCGTCTTTTCATGACAACACTATCAAGATAATCAGCTCATACGAAAGGATCTTACACAAAATAAATAGACAGAACTTGTCTATATTATTCAATGAAACCTGTATTAATGAAAAAATTCTATCAGTCAGCCTTCAACTGGTAAGTTTTAGCCAGTCTGATCTTATTTTGCTGTATTTTTTGAAATTTTTTTTTTATTTATTCCTTTGGTTATCTTTTTTGTATAATTTTTGTTCTTGTTTTGTTACTAACCTAAGTTCTCTACTAGCCACTCTTGTAATGCACTGCGACTATGATTGTGTAAATTGTTTTAATTAACTTATTTTAACTTATACTAAGTTAAAACTTAGTAAACTTCAGTCACACATTTATTTTTTTTTAAATTGGAGTAGATAGTACCTACTATCGCCCGGTCTCACACTCCACCCACTTCTTTTGGACAGGAGTAGAGGTGATCGCCTTGTTTCTTGTTTAGGAAAGGGTTCCCGGTTCATCTCTCTCTTTTTCGGTCTTGATGTTGGTTTGGCTGGAAGCTTTTTGCAGTTGGTGAGTATGGCAGCAACGTCTCTTCATTCTGAGAGTACCGGGTTGGCAGTTTCCTGGTTGCTGCTTCCGACTGGTAGTTAGGAGCCCGAACTCTTGCATATCGTCTTGAGAGGCTGCTCTGATCAACAGTTGAATAATATTGGGGTTCCTGTAGTGCCATTTCGCGCATGGACGGTCATCCCTGCATGAATTTCCGATGAGCAACCCCGAGGCCACATTATGCTGCAGGTGGCGCCATTCACCATCCTTCACCTGCTGCAATTAACGACCATCTGACCCTACTCTAGACCTCTCTCTATTCACAACTATAACCAGCATGAAATTAAACAAACAAAACAGCAAGACTAAACCAGCTAGTCATAAATCACCCAAACCTATCTGCGTTTCCTTCACAAACATACAAGGTATCCGCAGTAACTTTAATAGTGTAGAATCATTCCTTCTAACTAACTCACCCGATATCTTAGCTATATGTGAGGCTAACCTTGACCCTTCTATCCCCTCTTCGGAGCTGTTCGTTCCTGGTTACCTTCCCCTCTTCAGGAAGGACTCCAATGTCCATATGCATGGGCTTGGTGTATATCTCAGCGAACAACTCCCCCTAGCCAGAGTCACATCTCTTGAATCCCTGGATCATTCCTTCATGTGCTTCGGTCTCTCACTTCTAAGCTCGGTTAGCTATCTCTTCTTCCTCTACCACTCGCCCTCCTCCTCTGACTGTACGGTACTTGATTGCATCTCTACTAATATTGACAGGGCCATTTCTTCTCACCCATCTGCCCATATATTTGTGTTTGGCGATTTTAACGCCCACCACACCAAGTGGCTTGAGAACTCAGCCACCGACCTTGCTGGGATCCGCACCATGTATTTCTCAATAAACCAAGCTCTAACTCAAGTGGTGGACTTCTCCACGCATTTCTCTAATAACCCTAACGGAAGGGACTTTTTACTCGACCTTTGCTTTACCTCCATCCCAGACTCCTGCACTACCAGGCAACTCTGCCCCCTCGGAAACTCTGACCACACCATAGTCTCCGTCAACATCTCAATCCGCGCTAACTGTACCCAAGAAAACCAGACCAGCAGAATATCATACTGCTACCAGAGAGCAGACTGGGACTCGTTCCGAGAGTTTCTCTGCGACGTCCCCTGGAACAACGTCTTCCATCTCCCTGTCGAAGACTGTGCCCCTGAGGTCTCCTCTTGGGTTAAGGCTGGCATCGATGCTTTTATCCCGGCCAGGAAATTCCAACTAAAATCAAATTTGTCCCCCTGGTTCTCACCCGCTTGCTTGGCCACCATTGCCCACCGGAACCATTTATTCTGGCTCTATCGAAGCTGCTCGTCGAACCAAAACAGGCACCTTTTCACCTCAGCACGGAACAAGTGTAAAAAAGTACTGAACGAAGCTAAGAGGGCGTTTGCTACCAGAATGAGGCAACGCATAGCATCCTCTAAGTTTGGCTCCAAAGATTACTGGTGTCTCTGCAAAAGCGTGCTCAACAAGAACAAGACTTCAATACCCCTACTAATCAATGAGTTTGAAGTTCTCACCTACCCAGCAGACAAGGCTGAATGCTTTGCCCGTAGATTCTCAACCAATTCAACACTGGACTCGTTAGGAATACCTACATCTGACTGCCCACCCAGAACTAAGGCTCAACTAAATAGCGTTCACATTACACCCTCACTGGTCGCCAAGATAATTGCACAACTTGACCCACACAAAGCGAGCGGCGGTGATGGAATCCCAGTCTTA